>PVIC010049639.1:0-13083 GCA_004025085.1 Thryonomys swinderianus | reverse complement strand
CCCCTCAGGCTCCCTCATAAGGCCCCAGTCCCATGCACAACACCGGAGGCTCCTCCTCGCAGTTCACCACCGTGCAATGCAGTACCTTTCCAGGCAGTGAGGAAGCAGAGGATACGGAGGCCCTGTGGGACCAAGAGGCCAACACTTGACAACCACGCTGAGCTCGTCAGCAACCACTGAATAACAATAAGCTCTGGTTGCATGAAGTTACTGATACTGATAGTCTGTTTTGTTTTATTTTGTGTTTCCCTACTGACTGAACCAAGTGCCTTTACACTAGGCTATATCCCTGGTCTATTTTATTTTATTTTATTTTATTTTACTTTATTTTATTTCATTTTATTCTATTTTATTTATTTTATTTTTTGAAATGAATTCTTACTGAGTTGCTCATGCTAGGATCTGACTTGCAATACTCCTGCCTCAGCTTCCTGAAGCTGACTTGTTACTGTAGCAAAACTAGCCTCAGCTCACAGATGACTCAAGATAGATAAAAATGTATGTAAAAATTGCTGGGCATGGTGGCTTACGTCTGTAATCCCAGTACTTGGGAGGCAGAGACAGGAGGATTGCTGAGTTCGAGGCTTGCCTGGTCTATATAGTGAGCTCAGGGCCAGTCTGAACTACAAAGCAAGACCCTGTCTCAAAAAAAAAAAATGTATGTAAAAATAATTAAAAGTTGTCTTGGATGGTTTAAAATGAATACTGTTCCTTTTCTTCTTACCCTCACTCCCACTTTTTTTTTTTTTGAAACAGGGTCTTGCTTTGTAGTTCAGACTGGCCTCTGCCTCCTGAGTGTTTGGATTACAGGCGTGAGCCACCACGCCCTGCATTGTGGTATGTGGTACTGATTGCTGATGGACGCGAATCACCACGCCCACCAGGGATGGAACCAGGGACCTTGCACTTGCCAGGCAAGCGCCAGAACCCCTGAGCTAAATCCCCGGCCCCACAATTTCTTACATTCTACTATTGATAGAAACAGTGGATTTGTCTTACTAATTAAAGAAGGTCATGAAAATACTTGTTTGGGATGACAGCAGGAGCTAAAGAAGAAAACTCTTCTGTACATCCAAAATGGAAGATGAGAAACTAGACAACAAAGTACAAGATCAAACACGTACAAGCACGCAGCATTCTCTGAGCTTGGGGAAACGACCAGCTGAGAGGAATCGCGATCACTGCTGGTGGAGGAATCGCAATGTGCTGACTCTCATTTGATGAGATTCCGTGACTCTTGGGTCCTGAAGGGTCTGGTGTACAGTACGGTACACAGGTGTCTGGGATGGCTTAGAATGCACCTGTAAGTGTGTTTTCTTCATTGATATATTACCATGAAAAACTGAGGCCTACTGTTTGGCCTTTAGGTTGGCATCTGTGAAATTAGGATGTAAGAATATGTGATGTATTAGTGCCTAAAATTCTACTATTCTGAGCATACTTTTTGTCTGTTTTCTTTCACTTTATTTAATAATTGGAACTTCCAGGGGAAGTCAAGAAACTCCACAGTACTGACACTAGTTGTGTTTTGTTCGTTTTTTAATCATTCTCTGTCCATTACAAGCAAGAGGTGATACCCGAAGCATTTTCTAAATGCATAGGACAGATCTATACATAGAGTATCTTTTCTTAAATATTATTATATTGTTACATTGTTATATGTCCCAAACTTCCTTTTATTATTCTTGAGGTAGGGTTTTACAATCACAGTGTTTAATCATTACACACATAGTACTTCTACAATCAGAGAAGTTAAAATTTAAAATGTGTAGGAACTGTCACTAGTCAAAGAGAAAAGGTTCCCTTTTTATATACTTTTTCTGTGCTTGTGCATTTGTATGCAGGCATACATTTGCAGTTGTGATCAATTTCTAGATATTTTTCATATTCTTCCTTTTTTACTTAGCTTCCATAATAGTCATTTTCTCATACTGTGCTGCCTGTCCTCATTTTTTCCATAACACACGTTCCACCACTTAGAATATCCTTATATATTAGCAGTTACATTTTCTCCTTGCCCTCATCAATATTATTTATATATTTCCACATCCAAGCAGAGATAACAATTCCAGTAACAGATCAATAGGTATTATAGACCTATTCCAATTTCTTGAGTACCGTGTGTAATTTACACGCACCTATTTTAAAATGGCAAAATTAAGCCGGGCCCAAATGGAAACAATAAAAATGATTAAAGCCTGGCAAAATGGGACCCCTGAGGGAAGATAAAAGGACATGAGATTATTTGTTCTTCAGAAAATAAAAACCAAATCTGGGGAATCCTTCGAGGACGTTCAGAGAGAATGTCCAGAAAGATCGTAAAAACAAGTGTTTCTGGTTGTTTTTTTCTGTGTTGTAATAGAAAGTGGATATGTGGGCTTTCTCTGTGATTAAGGTGAGCATTCGAGTTCTACGATTGCATGCCACTGGCATAGAGAAACAAGAAACCCTCATCAAAGAAACTTTGAGGAATACAGCATACTCAGGTGTTGCTACTTCCCTGAAGGGGATGCATCTTGCCAGATGTGGCCAGTGAGAAGTCACAACCAGAGCAAAGAAGTATCTGCTGTCGTTTTCTGCTTAACTCTCCGTCTGTCTTCTCTCTTGGCTGTCCAATGTAATCAGCGAGTGCAGCGTACTACTTAGATATGCATTTTTCTCCTGAAATTATGTCACAATAAAATAATTAGCAGGTGATTTTTCTAGGATGCTATGATTTTTGTTAAGCTAGTTTTCTTAAAGTTATTCTTTGAAGTCATTCATTTCTCTTTTAATTTCCAGTCTAAGAACCCTTATTTTACCCATGATTCCTCAAGACAGAGGGCAAAGAATCTTCTTTATAGAGGATTAGAGCTTCTCAGCATTAAGTCCAAAATTCCTTTACCTGGACACTAAAACTTTTAGATTTCCAAGAGCAGTAAGAATCTCAACATTTTGCAGATACTGCGTTTTAGAGCTATTTATTATGAAGAATGTGGTCTCAGACTCCATGAGCTCAAAGAGTGGCTGGAATATTGCCCAGTTCTGTAGACTTGGTTCTGTTATTCATCTTCCTTAATTATCAAATTAAATTTATACTAATACTCACTTCGCATCTCCGTCCCCATCCTGAGTCCCGATGCCTTGTAAGTGTCCGTCTCTGCCCCCGCCATCTCCACGCCAATGCAAGTCTTACACAGTATTTTGTACAGTAGGAAATAGTGATCCAGGGCAAAGGTGGCCATCAATGGCAGACCCTTGCTCAAGGCCCTCGGCCCTTGCTTTTCTTACTGCATATCTAAGAATCAATCCGACTTCTGTTTGGCACAACAGTGAGCAGGTTCTTCTCTGACGTGACTCAAACCTGTTACACCAAGCTTTTAGATAAATACCTTCAGGATTCCCTCCAGGGGAAGAATCTTACTGCCAGTCTTGAGATAATGACATCCTGCCCCTTCTTTGACTTTACGTGTGTTGCTTGGTTCCTATCACCCTGTCACCTTGCCTGTCAGGAGCAATCTCTTCACGTGCAAAGAGATCACAAGGCCTAGGATCGTAAGTGGATTAATGTGTATAAGGGAACCCAGTAAGTCATCTGGCAATGGTACCTCTATGGGAAAATTCACCCATCCTCTCCCTGACACGCCAAATTACCATGCAAATCTAGTTAAACGAATCTATGGACAGACTGACCAACTATCAAAGCTTACTTTTTAGCGATAAGATCTTAACCATTCCTGGGGATGTCATCTTTTCCTCTTTGCATGTCCAGGCCTTTTGACACTGGATACACGGACTGCTGTGAATCCTTGTCACCCTTCCGGCGCAAGGCAGTTCCCCAAAGGGCATGTGGGGTGCTCTCTGTTCCAGCGTCGCTACTCAGGCTGCAGGAAAGGGACTGCACCGGCCCCCTGCCACCAAGTCCTCCCTCTCACACGTACAGTCCAGGTTCCCGATGACCAACTGCAGGAGATGAGAGCGAACTGGGACCGCCCCACAAGCCCAGCCGCGGAGTGGGTCATCTCCTTTACTTTACAAGGAACCCAACGTGGCCCTGGTGAAAGTACTGGATTTCTGTTCCTTCATTTGCATTCTTGCTTTGTTTGAGGTGATTGCAAAGAAACCGCAGCACGTCCATGAAAAAAGTTGACCAAGTTTATCCCTGAGCTGACTGAATTATTACAATAATCGAGTTTTTAAAATCTGTGAAAGGATTTGATTTTAACAGAAATAGAAGGCTGTTGAAGGAGATATGTTGTGCTAACCCACTGACAGAAGAAGAAGATCAGTGAGACTTCCAGGACTTTCGAGTGGATTTTTAAGGACCCAGAGGCCATATTGTTGAACTTCTTTGAGAAACAAGGAACAGAAGAGCCAGGCCCAGTCCGTATTCAATTGGATTAAGTCTGATGTGGCTGCAGGGAGAAGGGAAAAACTAAACCACACCACTTAGTGAAGGGTGAACCGTGCAAGCTGTGTTTCAAAGGAAAATTTCCTCTTGAAAGTCCTGATTACAGTGTTACATTCAGTTAATATTTATTGCATGTCCATGATGAACTAAAAGCTTGTGTTAATGATTTCGGTTGGAAAACTAAAAATTAATCGGCAAACTAGTCATCATTATTTTCTTGGTGCACATGAAGAATTGAGCCTTTGATAGGAAGACGTTATAAACCAGAGACGGCCAACTTACCAGAGCCGTGGGATGTGTGGAACTGCGTTTCCTCACCAAATCCCTCCCTGCCATCAGGGCTGGGTCTGGGACTCCAGCCAAAACTGTGTCTTTGACTGTGGTTATCAGCATTGTGAAGAAACACAGGCTCAAAGAAGACCCAAGGACATTGAGGAAGCCATGTCCCTCTGCATAATGGAAGAGTTTTCCACTCCAGATCCTCTTACTGCTTCTGAAAAAGCCCCTTCCCAGCAGTTGTCTTACAGTCTAGGCTGAAGTATGGCACCAGAAGATGATCAGCACATTTTATAATGTTTATCCTCTTCATAAATTGTGATAAAATGGAGAAAACAAGAAAAATATGTAGTTGTAACTACAACAGTGTTTTAATTTTCTTGTATAAACTTCACCTGCATTTTCTACATGTGTTCTAAATAAAAAAACTGGGACCCTATTACATATTTTTCTCTTTATGTGATTATTTCACTCATGTAAATTAATTGCTGAGGTGGAGGCTTGTGTAGGCTACCTAGTGAGCTCAGGGCCAGCCTGAACTACAGAGTGAGACCCTGTCTCAAAAACAAACAAATAAAAAAACATCATCTACTTCAGATTTGCCAAGAATTTAAAAATAGATAATAAGTGACACATAACAGTTTTTCATTTTTGTTTTACCCATTTGTTTGTGTACCAGTGATGATTTTTTTTTCTTTTTTGGTTACCAAGTTTATGAATCATATTCACGGATTTCCACTGCATAGCACTTTTTGTACTTTGCATGAAATTCCAGCGGGACATATGTGAAGGCTCTTTTATTCCCAGTAGTGAGTGTAGAATGGTAGGATTGTATTTTAACATTTTGCTTCCAAAATGTATGAAGGCCATGTTGGTACCCTCGTGTGTACTTCTTGTGTATATTAATAAAATAATAATTTAAAAACATAGCCAACCTCAAAGGATACTACCAAAAATATATCAATTTCCTTTTACCGATGAGCTCTCTAATGACCGCAGCCTACATGCCTTCATTTCTCCCGGATTATGCATGTTAGGTCAAAAGTTATGAAATACATTTTCAGAAATGTAGTACATTTTTACATCTTTTTCCCACTCATTCACTCCATTAGCCATGATTCAGGGGTTGTGAGTCACATAAGTTGGAATTTTACCCAAATTTGAATTAAGAAATCCTTATTTTCACACGATTTACAGTCCCTTTTATCAAATTTCCCGGCATGATCTTCACCCACATCCAATTTTTAGTGTCTGAACTGTGCATTGTAGTTCCTCTTCTCAGCTGTTTGCTTCTGTTTGTTCTTAGACTCTTCTCAGACCATCCTTTGTCTGTTTGAAGGACTCACATTCATTTCCTTGTGGTCGCTTGGGGGCTACAGTATTGTCTTCCTATGTATCTTTGTTTCTCATGGGAGAAAATTATCATCCAGCCCAACCATCCATTCACTCACTCATTATTCATTCATTTGTTCATTTATTTATCTGAAGCAGGGTCTCACTTCATAGTTCAGGCTGGCCCTGAGCTCACTACGTAGCCGAGGCAAGCCTCAAACTCAGCAACCCTCCTGCCTCTGCCTCCCGAGTGCTGGGATGACAGGCGTGAGTCGTCACACCCGGCTTCCTTTTACTCTCTTAAGCATTACTCAAGGAATCATTTGCCTTTCGCTCCCAGAAAGTCTTCAAAATTCACTTAGTCTGAATGACTTTTTCATGTAGAATTGCCAAATAAAATAGAGGATGCCCAGCTTAATGTGAATTCCAGATAAACAATATGATCATTCGCCTCCGAATCTGTTAGTCTGATTTTCAGTGGACATCTATGCCCTCTTCCTAGAAGAGTATCACTTTGTCACACTCCAGGTTGTACTCCCTACTTCTCTCCCACTCTTATTTGGTACCCAACATCTTTAGCCCCCTATAATTTTTTTAGCTCACAGAAGTCTTGTGATCACAGCACACAGGCTATAATGAGGTATCTTTTGCTTCACTTAAAGATCAAGGGGCTGGGATATGGCTCAGGAGTAGAGCTTGTAGACTGCACATTCAAGGCTGTGGCTCAAGTCCTTAGCATTATTTTGAAAAGTAAGGATCAAACTCCATTTCCCACAGCTGAGTACTCTGAGTACTCGATATTGTGAGAGAATGGCGAAGTAGACTTCTTCTCAATGTCCATAATTGCTTCTGGGTTGTCCAGTTACTTCTTTTATTATAGCAAGCACTGAACATCATGAAGGAAAATATGGCACAATCTAAAACTGTAAGTTCCCCGAAGCCCCCAGAACCTACATTCTGCCCAACAGATTTTGTCATGCTTTCTTCAAATTTCTCAAAACATTCTCTGTAACTCTAGTGAGTATTTTGTTGTTGTTTTTGTTTTTTACAGTGCTTCATGTGTGATACAGGATTCTCACTCCTAATACATCCTCAACATGGCCAGACTGACTAGTTTGGCTTGACTTCTGAGTGTAAAACCACAAACATAATCAATTTACTCTGGATTTGCCAAATTAAGAAAGAGATTTAACATTTTTACAAGTGTTTATGGCACCCTGATAACCCCTGTAATGAGTGACCTGTTAATTTCTTGGTACAGTTTTTGTCTCTCTTATTGAGACAAAAATCTTATATTCCAAAACCTAGTCTTATCCATTACATATAACAATATATATTCTCCAGATTGTAGTCTTTAATTTACTAGATTTTTAATTGCAAAAATCATTTAAATGGAGTTCTGATTGGAGTACAAGGTACAATACTGAAAACACCATATATATATATATATATATATATATATATATATATATATATATATATATATATATATACTTTTATATTTCTCATTTTATGAAGAGGAACTGATAGTAGTAAAATATGTATCTGTGTTTCCCTTACTGCAGGTTCAGGGCACAAAGAGAATTAGAAATTAGGTCTCTTGATTTCTGGGTTAGTGATTTGGGATCATTTTGACATATTCTTCACTAAACTCAGGATAAAAATGTACTCTGAGGAAAATATTACACATGTATACCTTTAATTCACTATGTTGATATATATATGTATATATGCTGATTTTATTTTATTTTATTAATAGATGCAGTGCTTAGATGTAAATTACCTTTTTGAGAGTGTGCTTTTCTTCTGCCTTTCTTCTCTGGTAGGTTTCATTTGATCTCCATGAACTGCGGATAGAGAATAAACATTGCTTTTCTTTACCCTCGGACCATCCTCGACCTAATTTATGTTTGACCTGGTGCAGAACTGCTGACCTTGGGAAGTTTAATTGAGGCTGGAATTATATGGCACAGCTTGAGGCCACCTGAATTTAGAAGGTGTGACATACACAAAGTCACACACATTGACAGTGTAAAAGGCTGATGAAGTAGGCATAAATGTATGTGTGTGTGTGTGTATGCACATGTCTTTACTTCTGTTGAAATGACAGCAATGAAAAAGCCTATTGTAATTTTTGTTGCAAAGAATTCTTATGAAACAATATAACACACCTACAGTCCTCTATAATTATAACATAGAATTTATCTGTTAAATGAATGCTTAGTTACTTAAATATGGGAACTATTTAAGCATTTTAAAAAAAAAAAAAAGCAGTAGCTAACAGTAATTCAAGACATAATTACTCTCATATTTAATATTTTCAAATAGTTCAAGTGTTTAATGAATACTGACATTTCCATTATACTATTAGGATAAGTTAATATTATTAAAGCAAACAAAACTTTGGTATATGATTTGTTTTAGTTAACCATTTAATTGTTTTAATGCTATCATAAATGGCCAATTACTAAAAATGGTATATTATATTTAATGAGATTATGATCAAGATTTCAGATATACCTGGTATATAAAATCAATATGCTAGTATTATGAAGACAAAATTAAATTAGTTTTTATATTAACTAAATTTAAAATCAATTGCCTGCCTACTGATATATTCCCCATTTAACATTTTACTACAAGGTGGATTTTGAACATTTGTAATATGACTGCTCCTGTAAGTAAACCTGAAGATTAAAGCTGGAAAAGTTCGCTCATGTTAATTTCATCTAATTATTCAAATAATTATGCAATTCTTTTCAGAGATATCACTACATATCCCAAGTAATTAGTTAACAGCGTGCTTATGCTACAGAATATTGGCAAGTTTTCCACTTTGAGGAATGTACAAAACTTAATGCTTTCATCGAGTACAACTGACTCCACCTGATCTTTAAATAATCATAGATAAGATTAAATTTATCAATACATAATAGCATATACAAGTGTGTATGTGTGTGTGTAAAAAGAACTTATAGGGAGCTTAACTTTAATAACTGAAATTCTAAGACAAAATCCTCTCTCTCCCTCCCTCCCTCCGTCTTCCTCCCCTCCCCCATGTCACACAAAACTTTCCTTCTTTCACAGTGAATCCTATGGATATTGCCAGTACCCCAAGTTTGCAAAATCAATGGAGGCACTCACTTGCCCACAAAACAATCACTCCAATAGAAGCTAAGCAGGCAGACGCACACACAGACATCCACACACATTCACCCACAAATGAGGTTTAAGACCATGAATGAGGTTTAATATCTCATTCACAGGGCCGGAGGGTTAGCTCAGTGGTTCCAGCACCTGCTTCGCAGGTGCAAGGTCCTGAGTTCGATCCCCGGTAACCACATATAATGCTGGGCGTGGAGACATGCCCACCAACAATCAACACCGTATACCACAATGCCGGGCATGGTGGCTCACACCTGTCATCCCAGCACTCGGGAGGCAGAGACAGGAGGATTGCTGAGTTTGCGGCAGCTTGCCTGGGCACCATAGTGAGCTCAGGACCAGCCTGAACTACAAAGCGAGACCCTGTCTCAAAAAGCAAAAAAAAAAAAAAAAAAAAAAAAAAATCTCATTCACAGCTTTATATATATAATTAAATTACTTTAACATCAATGGAAGGCTAATGGGATTAATTTAGTCCTAAAATTCTGCCTCATGATATAAAGTTATGCACGTGGAAATGTACAGTTTTTAAATTTAGATGAAATGATCAATTTTTTTTAGGAATTAAACACAGAAAGTCTAAGGTCTCTGTTGCTACTCAGAAGTCCCAGTTTTCCTTCCTTTGGTTTGCTAGGAGACTCTGGCACAGCAGCTGACTGACCAGTGTGCTCCCA
This sequence comes from Thryonomys swinderianus, assembly GCA_004025085.1. Lineage (NCBI taxonomy): Eukaryota > Metazoa > Chordata > Mammalia > Rodentia > Thryonomyidae > Thryonomys > Thryonomys swinderianus. Next base: position 3,246 of record PVIC010049639.1, on the reverse strand, counting down.
CCTGGACATCTGACTTGACAAATGAAAGGAAGAAATACTATGAAGATACTCACCACTCAGGGAAAGCCGTGTGCCCGACACTGTGCACCACACCTCACACTCAGTACGCACTTTTCTCTAGTTAGTCATTAACCAATGATATTTGCACAGGGCAAGAAGGAACTCTGTGGCTTTCAGAGATAAGGCTGAAGTGGCTTTTCTCACAGCAACTGTAGGGAACATGGAGGGAAAGGTGTGACTCCTTCATTTATTCTCACATTCATTTCTTATTCTGGGTCATAGATAGCACAGAAGCTGCAAAGATTTCCGAGATTCTTGATTATAAATAAGTGGATATGTTCAGCTGCTATCATATCTCAAATTGTCTCTGTAAGAGAACTAGGTAGTTTTAAAAGCAGTAGTTTTTTTAGTAGTCACCGGAGTTAGTAATTATCTGGGCATCTCAGCAGTTAATGTTGAGGATATCACATCTTCTTCATCCATGGTTCACATGTGCTCAGATTTCTAAATACAAATATCATCTCTCTTTACCTAGAAAATTTAGGAACTGATAATATAACAGGACACTCAGACTCCAGCTATTAAGAACAATAGATGTGGAATCATGACACTGAAAATGTCACCATTATCCGCACAACCTATTTATAAGTGGCTCTGCCTTTGCTGGTGGATAGTTAGTTATATTCACTCACGATCTGATATGCAGAGCTATTAATGTAACGTGACCTATTTATGGAACTGAATTTAGTACCCAGGAAGGGTCTATTCCTGTGTTCAATGGAAATTTTTCCTGACGTTGATAATATGGTTCCCACCTCTCGGCTGGCATAATATAAAGAATCATGTAAAGTTTGGCCTATTTTCTTCACGCTACCTAGATGCATAGGCAGGACACTCTGAAGCTGTTACGGAATGCCTTAAAATCACACACCAACCTACATAAAAAGTGGATACATCGATACATGATAGAAGAAAAGATTGAGTTAAATAAATGGCTTAAATACTTACTATCCAGATCCAGGTTTTGTCCACCCCACCCCAGGAGACGTCAACTGAGAGCGAGGCAGCCGAGGCTGACAGATGCCCTCGCCGGCCATCAACCGGGAGACACTTGGCGACTCAGAGCTATCGCCCTTCTGAGGCGGAGCAGACAGCACAGAACACGTCACCCGAGGGCACAGATCACGCTCAAGTTGCGGAGCCCGGAGGCCCTGCCATCCCGGGACCGGCGGGTACCTTTTCCCTCCAATTCCCCTTTCTGCTCCTTCCCTAAGGCCGGCAGCACTGAGGTGGTCTCCTTGAATGAGTGACAGCTCACAGAGGTGCCAAACATAGTTTTTAAAGTTCTCTCTGATTTTGGTCAATCAATCCCATAGTGAATCGCGACATCTCTCTAAGAATTATTACTAGCAGCACTTTGCGGTCCTTAAAGAATTACATACAACAAAATAATAGCAAAATGATCAAATAAAACACTGCATCGTATTTCCCTAAGAGGCATCCTAAGGAAAGTTTTCAACATAAGGGTCCTGAGTCCCCCCTGCTTTTACACAGGTTTCCATGGGGAGCTTCTTTCTTAAGCACGTAGATAAAAGTGATTCTAACTTTCCCAAAAGACTCCCAGGACCTCAGTCTGAAGCTGTCATATCTGTAACACGACCCTGGCAGAATAGAAGTTTGCAACTTTGAATCGAATCTGTGCATCGACAAAAATACTACACATTTGCGGTGAGTAATATAGGAATAAAACTGCTGAGCCAGAAAAGAAAAAAAAAATATTTGGATCTCTTATTTATTACATTTTTAATAAAACCTCAGAGAAAGCCTTATCTACTGTCATTTGGTTTAAATTCCACAGTATTTTTCTTATTGACCAAATTCTCTTATCTCTTATTTCCTTGTGTTTTGCTGTGCCAGGCTCCTAGCGGTTGATATACTTATCTGTGGTTTTATAATAAAGTTTTAGCTTCTACTGAGGGAAAAGAAAGGGGTAAACTAGCAAGAAAAAGAAAAGCTGTTTCTCTGATGCTAAGTATCGCAGGTGTCTGTGATGGTTACAAGACTGACATTGTTCCCCACTCTTGGCATATCTGGGGGGCTTGAGGGTTAGATTTCTGCAATCAAGGCAGAGATTTGTTCTGTGCCTTGTGTCACTGACTCTGGTTCCTTTATAGAATAATAGACAGGTATGATGTACAGAGTATAAACTAGGAAGAAAAACCATAAGGTAGACATATATTCGTACATGCACACCCAGATGATAAAGCCAAAATAAATGAATAGAAATTATGCAATCCTAAGGTTCAGTTCCAAGAGAGCCAATAATTCAATTTTAAAATTAATAAAATTATGGGTGACTTTTGACCCGCCTTCTCCTTTGATATTCACCACTTTATTCATTTTAATCCCAATTCAAACATTAAGGAACATTCAAATCCAATCCCATTGACATGTGAAAAACAAATTCGTTGAAAATTCAAAGTACCTACATTGTGATACAGTAGGGATTGGAAAAAAGTATTACAGTTCTCATACAAGGAGATGAGATACAGATGATTTCTGTAGGTAGCTGGGGCCACTGAATGCTTCACCCCAGTTATTGGTTAAGTAAGATCTAATCCAGCAAGTAACTGAGAAGGAAAATACCTGTTGTGCGCCAGACCCTTCTGGATCTAGGCTGGTATACCGTGATCCCGACCTTCCATTTAGAGCCAGCCCTCAGTGCCACGAGAATAAACCGTCTGATCTCGGAACGTCATTTACAGGGACCCTTCTCCCTATCCCACTTGAAGAAAGGAAATAAAAGTGCCTAGTAGGTTAAAGGTGTTGAGATAGTTCTGTGGCTTGAGCTACGTTCCTGGTTCTCTGGAACCAAATACAGTTGTATGAAGCGAAAGATAACAAAATGGTTTCCCTGAATGTAAGACTCACCTTTATGGGGAACGGAACTGCACTTCTAGGACTCTACTGAGTGTCGGGGAACAAACACACCAAGTTTATTCCCTTCTCGATCCTCCTGTCTGGTCCCCTTGAAGTGAGGTTTGACTGTGAGATGCAGTTCCCCGGCGGAGAGTACGCGCCCTTCGGTATCTCGTGAGCATCAAATCAGGTGTTGCCTCTGCAAACCTGGGATCTCGGAAGGCGACAAGCGGCTCTTTGTAGTGGCAGTAAATTCATCAGTATTTCTTTGCGATGTCCATAAGGAAGATGAAGAATCTCCTTCCCTTCCCTCCCCTCCCCTCCCTC
>PVIC010049638.1:0-13090 GCA_004025085.1 Thryonomys swinderianus | reverse complement strand
GATTCTTACAGCAGGATAGCCAACTAGCCAACTTACTAATAATTCTTCTGCTTACAGTTGAATAGTCAATAATGCTCCAGGTTATCACCTGAATATAAGTGCCAACACACAAATGCGTGGAGAGGCCCATTTCCATTTTTAAAATATATGATATGAAGTTTTAAAAAATACTCATGAAACATAAAGCATTTGTTTATTATTGCTAAAATCAAGGCAAAATCTCTTAAAACAATCAGCCCTTAAAAAAAGCAGCCTTGATAAGGGAAATAGAATCAGACAGAGCACTCACAACTTTACAGTTCATTCTCTGCTGCTGAGACTTCACTATTTGACACACCATCTACCACAAGACCTTTATTATACAGGAGGAAGAAGAGAGCTTGCAAATTACTAAGTCAGGCTTGACCATCTGCCTGTTTCTTCACCTTAGGCCAATCACTCATCCTTCCAACCTATTGCATCCTGTTTTAAAAAACATGGAGGCAAAGGGGCTATGACAAACCTGTCCACACCGAGGATCCATTGAGAATATGGAGGGAATCACAGTCAACTCTGGATGTAAAGAAAAACATAGTATCACTAATGCAAGGGGGAGGGTTCATCACACAAGTCTCAATTTGTGGAAGCCCGCAGGATAGCCACCCAGAATCTTAAATCCTGGAGGAGCACAAGAGAGAGAGGATATTAAAAATCAAGTCTCCAGGCTCACTGAAGCCATGTAACATGAACCCAACTTTAGCCTAGAAACACTGTGTTTTAATTTACTTTAATATACATTTATATAGCCAATAATAAAAAGGCTAACACACCAATTCAGTGAGTTTTACCTAGTTTCAAGAATAATGCATGCAATTACAAATGAGAGGTAGAAACACTGTATGAAAGACCTAAAAAATACAAACATTATATAAACAAATGTTCAAACTAACTACTAGAATTTCATACAGATAAATAAGGTTAAAATTACATTATTTTACCAAAGAAGAGGAAAACCATGTTTATTTGTTTGTTTCTATCAGTACAATAAATGTAGAGTAATGCCAAAGAGCTTCTCTGTGTAATTGGCAGAGTTCAGATTTTAGGTAAAAGGATTAAAATAAAAAGGTTAAAATGGGCAAAATGTTTTATTCAAGTATTCAAGCAGGTAAGTAAAAGAAACCAAGTAAAGTACAATGTAGGGAAACCATTCCCAGAGGGATGTTAACTGCCTACATTCTCTATGAATAGCTATTTGGTGAACTGTCAGAAGTAACATTAAAAAATACACATTAGGCTGGAGACAGCTGCCCATTGTCCTAAGAGAAAAAACGCTTCCTTCTTCATTAACGTCATGTAGAAACTCCACATCACTAACAAGTCTTTAATAACCACTTTATCTTGAATCTATGGAAATTCTCAAATGTATCTCTGCATTCTGATAGTTTTTCTAATACTGTCCCAAAAAACTAGCCTTTAATACACCAAAGGTCACAGGCATCAATGCACATTCTGCATGCACAGTAAAAATGCAAACAAAAGCAAATAATCAGCAACTCAAAATATTATTAAGATCGGTTGGTGTCAAAAACAGGTAAAAACAATGCAACGGTTCACATGAACTAGTTTTGACTGTCTGAAAGTTCAGTAGAGATTATATATGAATCTGGAAAGGTTATTTGCATATGATCAAGTAAAATATTTTAAATAAGTCCATTGTGCCTCCATTAGTTTTAAACTGCAAAATCCAATATATGGTTGTTTTAATAAATTAGTGCCATAGGAAAGATTTTAAAAGATGAACACGTGTCCATATCAGATCAAATAGAAGAGCTCAAAATGTCCCCCCAAAACAACCTTCGCTTCTTCTGAAACTATTTCTTCGTGAGCGGTGTGAAGATACGTACTTAGATTCACACCATCTCACGTCAGATATCAAACTGCCCGGTGAGACATGAACTCTGCTCATGTAACCACAGCAACCATAGGAAATGTTACATGTTGCTCTGCAAGCTGGGCAAGATGCCACTCACTTTCTTTTCATGTTTAATGACCCGTAAGAATAACTGTACTGATACTTCTAGTTCTGATAGGACATCTGTTGTAGGTTCAAGTTGGGAGCCAAGTGGAATACTTTTATTTCTGCTTCCACAAAGAAAAAAAAGGGAAAGTGGAGTGACTTCTCCAATAAGGCAGATTTCCACAATGTAGTTTTTAGAGTTTTGAAATTGCTGCTTATTCTTTGGTAGTCACAAGGGAAGAAATTACAGTTTCCTGGGGATGGGTGACAGGACAGAACAGTAATCCCAAACGTATCACTTCATGTTCCCACACTGGCCATAGGCGAGCCAGCTGCTCACACAGTCCCAGTGCCACAGCAGAGTGCTGACAGTCTTCTTTCAATACTAGATTTATCTAGAAGTAAAGTAATAAAAATTAAATTCATAATAATAACAATTTATTTTCAAAGCCAAAGACAGAAGAACTGGGGAGAAAAAAAAACAACATATTTCTACTGACACCGTCGTCTCTATACTATTTTTGCCCCAAAGAGAGTTAATAGGCTTTCCTCTTTTCTGGCTGGTAACAGATTTCATATGATATGTAGCAAGTGCTAAATGGATAAGCATGTCACATGGAGAACACTCAGGTTTTAACAGCTAGCTTGCTTACAAAAGTGCAAATACTTTTAAGACCGTCACCCTCTGTGGCTATACAAGATGTGGCATGCCTAGGCACACTTTATGCATCCACCGCCCACTACTCCTCAAAAACAAGATTACTGCCAGGGGTGGTGGCTCACACCTGTAATCCCAGTACTTGGGAGGCAGAGACAGGAGGACTGCTGAGTTTGAGGCATACCTGGGCTACATAGTGAGCTCAGGGCCAGCCTGAACTACCAAGACCCTATCTCAAAAAAAAAAAAAAAAAAACAAGATTACTAAGCTTGTATTTGGTAACTAATAACACCACCCTACTATGCTATCTATCAGTCTCCACCTGCTATCTATACCAATCTGCAGGACATAGGATCTTTACAGATTTTTCAGTCTCTAAGCCTAGGAGACTTGAAATACTTATGTTTAGTAATAAAAACTATGGGGCTGGAGGGTTAGCTCAGTGGTTCGGGCGCCTGCCTCGCAAGCGCAAGGTCCTGAGTTCGATCCCTGGTAACCACATACAATGCTGGGTTTGGAGACTCATACCCACCAACAATCAATACCACATACCACAGTGCCGGGCATGGTGGCTCACGCCTGTAATCCCAGCACTCAGGAGGCAGAGACAGGCGGATTGTTGCGTTTGAAGCTTGCCTAGGCTACATAGTGAGCTCAGAGCCAGCCTGAACTACAAAGCGAGACCCTGTCTCAAAAAAAAATAATAATAAAAATAAAAACTATGTTTTCTTACATACACCAGCAGGTATTTGATAACAATGTGTAGAAATCTTAAGACTAATGACAAAAACCATCCATGTTTGATACTAGTCTCTAATGCTCACTACTATTTCGTGTCATATAGAAAAAACTGAGACCATAAGGGTTAAGTAACTTGCTCAAGTTTGGAAGTCCAAGGTTTAGCACAGAAATATGATCCCAAACTCTAAACTTTTTCTACTAGACCTGTAGGAAACAACTAAATTGCAATCAATACATTCTACTTTTCCCTAAAGGACATGTCACAAGACGGCCAGTGGATGCCTGAAACCATGGATTGTAGCAATCTCTAAGTACTGCAACACCAAGACGGGAAATCTGATAGCTGGGATGGCTGCTACGTTGGCAGGTGACACATACAGCATGAACACTCGAGACAAAGGATGGATCACATCCCAGATGGTGCAGAGCAGGACAGCTCAAAGTTTTATTATGCTGGGCCGGAGATTTAGCTCAGTGGTTCCGTCGCCTACCTCCCAAGTGCAAGGTCCTGAGTTCGAGATCCCAGTAACCACATACAATGCTGGGCGTGGTCACTGACACCCACCAGCAATCAACACCACATACCACAGTGCTGGGCGTGGTGGCTCACGCCTGTAATCCCAGTACTTGGGAGGCAGAGGCAGGAGGATTACTGAGTTTGAGGCTTGCCTGGGCACCATAGTGAGCTCAGGGTCAGCCTGAACTACAAAGCGAGACCCTGTCTCAAAAAAAAAAAAAAAAGTTTTATTATGCTACTAATCAAACTAGAACAAAATTTCAAATCTATGGATTGCTCTGTAGACTTTCATTTAATACTTTTAGACACTGGCTGATGATGCTAGGTACCTGAAAATTGTTGAAAATATGAACACAGATAAGGACAGATTATGTATACATCAGCTTACATTTATGTACATTTTCAATATCCGCAGGGTCCTGTAGAATCTTTGTAAGGCCTTCTAAAAGAAGGGCTGCCTTATGGTAGCGATAAACGATATCTTCTGTCTGTTGAAACATCTCATCCAGGGCAGCAGATTGAACCTAGAACCAGTCAACAAAAACAAGAAGATTCTCAAATTTTACATTAAAAGAGAAGTCATTGGGCTGATGCAGCCTTCAACAGCTTTAAAATTATTACATTATAATAAAATGATATGTTTACTAAGCTATGTAAAACTCCACAGATACCTCAGGATGATCCACAAAATGGAACAGATTTTTAACAAAAGATCTACATTTAAATACAGCCTTCTGGTATGCTGGTCTTGATTCAAAATTACCACAGAACACTCTAAATGGCCTCTTCTAAGACTTCTTTAAAAAGGTTATTTTAAACATTTGGCTTCATATTAGGGTAACCTGGCATTTCATTAAAGTACACTATGTTGCAATGTTATAAAGTCTGTTAGAAGTCAGTGGTCAGCTTATTGATCTACTCAAGGAATTTTCGGGTGGAGACTTCGTTCATTTGTGCATTCAGAGAGAGATTTACTGACTACCTACTAATTGGAGACCCTGAAAATACACCTGAAACGGTGCTCACAATGTAAAGTAGATAGACTACTGAAAAACAGGCAACTGTAATTCTAAGGAGAACACATTATTTGGGAGGAATGGATTACACAGGCATTGCATCTAACCCCAACTGTGGGAGGCAAAGATTATGGAAAGCTTTTAGGAGCTGACATTTATCCTGAGTATTTAAAAAGAACAGAAGTCAAATGGTGGGAAAAGTAAAAAGGGTTTTTATGAGTGAGAGGACAGTTGTAGTAGTCACAGGTTTTTCCCAACAGCATTCTGATTTCTTCTAATCATTAAATGTCAGAAGTTGCAGGAATCCAGCATTTTAATTTACTTGTAAGTGTTCTGTTTCCTTTAAAGAATAAATTCACTGGGTTGGCAATTTAGCTCAGTGGTTCTGGCATCTGCCTTGCAAGCACAAGGTTCCAAGTTCAATCCCTGGTAACCATATACCACAATGCCAGACATGGTGACTCACGCCTATCAGCAATCAGTACTGCAAACACAGTGTCGGATGTGGTGCCGCACGTCTGTAATCCCAGCACTCAGGAGACAGAGGCAGGAGGACTGATCTGAGTTCCAGGCTTGCCTGGGCTACATACTGCGCTCAGGGCCAGCCTGAACTACAAAGTGAGACCCTGTCTCAAATAAACAAACAAACAAACAAAAATAAATTCACTTACAATAAAGATAATAAAATGCACATGGAAAATCAGAGCCATAGAACAATAAGAGAAAAAATAAATGTAACTACTGATACTATTAAGCCTACTGAATAGCCACAGGAAGAACCTATTGAAATTATAGGGCTATTACTATCAAAGTAAAGAGCTATATAATTTTCTGATTTGAGGACATTTTTTTTTTTTGAGACAGAGTCTCACTTGGTAGCTCAGGCTGGCCCTGAGCTCACTATGTAGCCCAGGCAAGCCTTGAACTCAGCAATCCTCCTGCCTCTGCCTCCCGAGTGTTGGGATTACAGGCGTGAGCCACCACACCCAGCTAGAGGACATTTTTTATGGCTGTTTTGTTTGTTTTGATACTGGGTCCAGACTGGCCCTGAACTGTGTAGCACAAGCTAGCCTCCAACTTGTAATAATCCTCCTGCCTCAGCCTTAATGGTACTGGGATTATAGGCTGTGCCATCATGCCTGTCTTGTCACAATATTCCTAAGCAACCTTAAATTACAATGATATAATGCATACTATTCCTTTCAATGGCTTAGAATCAGATGATGTATACTATTCTCAAGTTTTTTTCATGTGCTTATTATAATGGCTTTCAAAATAAGGACAACATTGTAATGTCTGTCATTAACTCAAAGTAAATAAATGAAGGTGATATATTATATTCATGTGGCAAAAATAACTTCTCAAATAAAATTTTCCCTACTTTCTTAGTGGCTTCTATTTTTACCTATAATTCAGAGCAAAATTTTCCCCTAATAAAAAAAATTGTTTTCACTATTACAGCCAGATAATTAGAAAAGCAGCTTCTCCTTGGTGTCTATATTTCAATCATATTTCAATAGTAAGTGGAACATCTATTTATAGGTTCACTGGCAAACTTAGGAAAAATTAATTAATTGGTTGGTTGGTTGATTCATGAATGCATGCAATGCTAAGGATCAAACCCAAGGCCTTGCACAAACTAGGCAAAAGCTCCATTACTGAGTTATACTTCCAGCTCCCAAATTTCTTAAATAGTAGAAAACACATAAGCATATCTACGCAATACTTTTAGGTGCAAACTATAAAAAGGCAAGATAATACCAAATGTCAGCAAACTTTAACAGGGGATATAATAAAATTTTATTCAATGTGGTACCAGATTTATAAATTATAGTAAGTCAAATAAATTATAACGAGTGCTACTTAAATATTGGTGAATCCACTTACTCCTTTAGGAGGTAAACATAACACCTAGGACTTAAGAGGAGTTTTAGGATACACTGTGCACTTTTTTAACAGATAATGTCAAGCAGATGTTGAAAAGATACTCTTAGAGGTATTTCGGTGGTACAAGCTATTAAACCCCGACAAGATATTACCATCTCCACTGCACAATTATAGATGAGTTTCTCTGCAGTTACACTGTTGATTTCATCAATAAATTTCTGTTTGTCAGAGAAGAAGCGAGTCAGCTTTTCTGTAAGTTTCTTGCACATGGTGATACAGAATTTATATCGCTCATTCAGATTTTTCACAACTGGAAAAAAGGTAAGAGGAGGATTAATTTGCCCCCAAATAACAACACAATGACACAAACCTTTCCTGCTGACATCAGTAACACCACATAATCACTAAAGGAAAGGAGTGGAAATCAGGTTCTAGGATGTCTTTTTTAATATGAAAACACAGCCCTTATGACTGTACAAGTAAATGGTGAAAAACCAACAAACAGCCATATTTCTCCCTGCACAGAATAATGAATAACAATTATTCCTCTTTAAAAATTTTCTCTCTTGGTGGGATGAGAAGGGGTAACTCCAAGGCCATGAAGCCTCACACTGCTATCTGCTTCCATACCTTGTTTCACAGCTGTTGACGGGCTCAGTTTCCCAGACTTGATCTGGGCTTTGGCGAGATGCAGGGAAGCTGCAAGCAGCTGTGCTGCTTTCATGTGTAACACAAGCTGCTCCACCCTCCTGCACCCAGAAGACAGGAGCAGAGGGTTAACATTTGAACCAACCTGCCAGGTTCTGCACAGCAAAGATCAATCTACCATTCACACAGCCTTTCTAAGGGAATCTCCTCCTAGGTTGTTTTAATGCATAGATAACTCCTAAAAGAGAAACACATGGCTTGGAGAAACATGCAACTTTGAATACAACAGGAACACTAGGATAAAAATCCACACAATCACCTGATCTAAAAAGCTACACAATCTCCTTATCAGCAAGTATCTTTATAGTATAGTTTACAGGAAAAACATGATGCTAGGGGTTGCACTGTAAACTCTCAGCTCATTTAGTGACATCTTCTATAGTGAAATAATTTCTAAGAGATTCCACTGAAGCTTTTAATAATGAGGTATAATCTTCAGAAGATAACAATGCCTATGTCTAAGTTAAGTTTACAGAAAACACGAAAAATCTAGAAATAAACTACAAATGGGGACACATACCCCCAGTCTTTGCTCAGCTGGCTGATCTGATCCACAACCACACTCTCTTGAATTTGGTACAAGGACACGGCCGATGTGCACAACTCAGGATTTCCTCCCTGCATAGCTGTGAGGTCCAGCACACACTCGGTGAACATCAGCATCACATTCAGATGGCGTAAAGTGTCTGTGTGTTCTCTCTACAGCAGAAACAACATGCCTTACAACACTTGATATCAAGAATTTCTGTATATACTCTGTATGCAATGTTGTACCTTACTAGTGAATGTCAGAATGATCAAAGCAGAGTGATACTTTTAAACTCCATAAAGCTGCTAAGATAATAAACATAAATAAACTAATGTGGTTGTGTGCACATACTTATTTGTATGTATGGACACACCTACATTAACCAAGCTCCAAAGAGAGGTCACTGTGATTATTCCACAGAAAAAAGGCATGAGAAAAATTACATGAATATATATGAGTCAAAGATTTGCCAAAATAGGTATCAAAATGCCAAAATTCTCTTCCCACTCTATCACATTTTGCATGTATGTGAATAAAATCTGGCTACATGGTTGGCCTTGAATTCTTTGGGTCAAGTGATCCTTCTGCTTTAGTCTTGAGTACCTTGGGAATACAGGTGTGCACCACTGTGCCCAGCTCTTAAATCACATTTAATAGTTCAGGAAATTCTACTGGCTTCTTATCATTTCAAAAATGCTGTATTTTAGTTTCTGATACTTTTCCAATTGACAGTGATTCTTAATAATTCCAAAACTCCAATTTTGTGTAAATTAGTTTTCATTTATTTAAAAGAGCACATAAGAAGGCAGAATAGCATCCTGAGAACTGTCATTTAAAAATGGATATTCTAATCTTAGTTTTGTTTTGCAATTTACCTTAGTTATAAGTGTATTCTGAAATCTGAAAAAGGATGAAATTTCTCATACTCCTTTTATGATTAAAAGATCACACATGATACTACATTATAATCACAACACTCATTGGGCTAAGGTAGCAGGATCATGACTGAATTCAAGGCAAGGCTAAGCAATCTATCTCAAAAAGAAAAATAAGGGCTGGAGAATTAGTTCAGTGGTTCCAGTGCCTGCCTTGCAAGCGTAAGGTCCTGAGTTGGATCCCTGGTAACCACATACAATGCTGGGCATGGTGACTCATGCCCACCAGCAATCAATACCACATACCACAGTGCCGGGGTGTGGTGGCTCACACCTATAATCCCAGCACTCGGGAGGCAGAGGCAGGAGGATTGCTGAGTTGGAGGCTTGCCTGCGCTACATAGTGAGCTCAGGGCTAACCTGAACTACACAGAGAGACCCTGTCTCAAAAAAAAAAGGTAAGAAACATTTTGGTAGAAAGAGCAGAATAAATCACTTAGTTTTAGAAAGTCTCTCTGCTCTATGATACATATTGTGTATATGTTCCAATACACTAAACACATGCTGGCACAGAATATATGTCTTCTTTATACAGACTAAGAAATCTGAAGAATCAGTTTTCCAACTTTACATTGGATTAGATGTATTTTTGAAATTAGTACTAAATTACCATTAAAAGTACTACAAAATGTCTATGTAAATTTTTCATGTGATAGTTTAACTTAAGTAAGATTTTTAATACTTATTCATATAAAGCAGAAATATTAGGTCAGTCATGGAAATCTATTCTTATAGCCTAGAGATTTGATCATCTTACTTTAAATCTCAGGCTCAGTTTAGCATTCAAGCATCAGGGACTCAGGATGTATTACTCCACTGTGTTATTCTTGAGTTAAGAGTGAGGTGTTGAACATGTACAACTCTGAAATCACAGTAAAATGAACTTCTTTGGTTTTTTGTTCTTAGCATGCTTTAGGTTATAACTGGATCCAATGAAAGAAAAGACCTGATATACAAACATGAGTATATAGTTTTTTCAGCAGGTATATTTGTTAGTGACTTAAATGGCATTATAGCGCATTACTTTTAAACTTAGATATAAATGCTTTATTTTTAATTTGTGAATACTTTGAAAATAAAAAGTTGATCTTAAGGCAAAGAGTATGTTTTTATGGTCCTTTAAAAATAACCCTAAAAAAAGTAAAACTTTGAGTAAAATATGTAAGAACACACAATCTATATGTCCCTGCCTATAAACCAAAGGTTGCTATGGATGTCACTGTCCATATGATTTTAAAAGTACACCAGCACTATTTTTTTTAAATAGAAATGAAAGAGAAGAACTATTCAAATGTATTTAGTTCTTGTGTCATCACTGGAAAATTCACATTGTATCAATATTAGATTAATATCCTACTACAGTCTCCTTCCCTACCTCCATCAGTGTCTCCTCCGGCAGCTCAGGGGCTTCAAAGGTGATGAGACCCTCTAGGCTGGGGGGCGAAGTACCATAAAGCATGTATCTCAGGCTAGGAGCTGCCTCTGCTCCTTGCGGAGAAGAGCCCAAGCCCGACCCTGGTGGGGAGCCTACACACACACGGCCAGGGGCAGAGCACAAGGAGCCTCCTGAGCTGCTGGACCCCACTGCAAGAAAACAGGACAGAGCACCCAAGTTAGATTAAAAGGGGTTTTCAGACCCACTCCTCTTTTTCACTGAGTAAAACTTACTGAAGTAATACAGGCAATGTTCAAGGAAAAGTTCCCATTCACTTGCTGCTTATGAACAGATTTTATGTTCTTTTCTCCTCACCTATATTCGTATTATGTAGACATCATCATAGTAAGTTTTCTTAAAATCTAGCCTAAAATTCACTTCACATACATTTCTCTCTGTTGCTCCACAGGCTTCATAGTTATAAAGCTCAATAAATGCACAGTAGAGTTCAGGGGTCATTTATACTATTGCTGATTTTTTTCATATTCAAATATCACTGCAACAAAATAACGAAGCTTCTCCTTTTATATGCTTTCTATATATAGCTGCTCCCATGTGGTAACACATAAACAGAACGAAACCACAGATCAGATATTATAAACATTCATATAGCTCTTCCTAAAAATTGTCATACCCTCCAAAGCAGTTATAAGCACACAGATCTCACAAAATTTCAACACTGGGCCTTATACTTTTAAAAATGTTGGTGTCAGTGCTAGGGATTTAGCTCAGTGACTCTGGAGTCTGCCAGGAAAGTGCAAGGTCCTAAATTCAATCCCTGGTATCACATACCACAATGCCATGTGTGGTGGCTCATGCCTACATCCCAGCTTTTGGAAGGTAGAGGCAGGAGAACTGCTGTGAGTTTGAGGCTTGCCTGGGCTACACAGTGAGTTTAGGGGCAGTCTGAACTACAAAGTGAGATCCTATTGCTTCAAAATGAGACAGCTATTGCTTCATAAAGAAGTCACATTATATTATTCTTTATATTACAATAAACATCACCTATGAATATATGTGTTTATAGACTAATATATACAACATATATCACTTTAAACATGCTTTCACCTCACAAATGTTGCTTCATATACTTCTTACAACCATTGGAGAAGAGTTATTTCCACTATACTTGTAAACAAACTAAAGTTGGAGAAGTTAAATAACTTAAGTTACAACATTACACACAAAATACTAGCTACAGATTGTACTAAGATAAATGTTCCTCACCTGAGGTGGTTCTTGTTCGAAGGACCAGATGAGTACAAGGGGCGGCTGTGGCATTGTGCGGAGGTGAACCCACAGTGAAGAGGACAGCCCTGGAACTTGCCACTGTTCCTGCTGATGGTGCTACTACAATGCCACAGGCTCCTGCAGGAGCTACAATAAGGAGTTTATGTCACATCAACTACAGTGTTTTTATTGCAGAGAACTTGGACTTAAACAAAAACCATTTATTATCTAAAAGCAGAAAATTCTGTATATTCTGTTAAAATATTTTAGTGTAATCTCACATCTGTGGATCTTCTTCATACCAAATTCTAGTATTGTTACTTTTTAGTACATCTAAATTACATCAATTTCAGGCCAGGGATTTAGCTCAGTGGTTCCAGCATCTGTCTGGTAAGCACAAAGTCCTGAGTTTGGTCCCTGATCCCCAGAGTACCACACACTACAGTGTCAGGCATGGTGGCTCACACCTGTAATCCCAGCACTTGGGAGGCAGAGGTAGGAGGACTGCTTTGAGTTTGAGGCTTGCCTGGAGTACATAGCGAACTCAGGGCCAGCCTGAACTACAAAGCGAGACCCAGTATCCCAAAAAAAAAAACCCAAACAAACAAAAAAACTAAAAAGGCACGAGTCATTGAACTTTTCTTCACATTTACAAAACCCAGAATATCTGACAGTGTTTAGATTAGCATCAAGTGCATTATCTAACACAAAATGCATGATTTGCTAATCCTATCCTTTAATTCAAAGTAATAAGTACAGATAATTTGCAGAAGAGCTAGATGATGAAGGTGGATTATCACCAGATGTTCTGACAAAAGAAAAAAAAGCCAACAAAAACACAGCCTCTGCAGCTTGATGATGCCTGGATGCAAGTCTCAGTGTGTAGCCTTCTGGCTCACTGCCCTTCTTCTTCCTGGGTTCCCTTCCCAATAAAGGCCTTGTTCCCAGGTGTGGTGGCTCACGTCTATAATCCCAGCACTCGGAAGGCAGAGGCAGGAGGACTGCTGAGTTAGAGGCTTGCCTGGGCTACATGGTGAGCTCAGGGCCAGCCTGAACTAGAAAGTGAGACCCTGTCTCAAAAAAAAAAGAAAAAAAATACTCCCCCAATAAAGGCCTTGTTTACCCCAGAGTTCCCTGGGAGCACTGAGAACAACAATCCCTTCCACCTTCCAAAGTGCTACTCTTTGAAGACAAGTAATTTGTTTACCACTAGTGCCTATCTCTGAGTATCAGCATCAAAATGAAGAACAGCTGGTCTTAATGCCGGACGTGGTGGCTCACGCCTGTAATCCCAGCACTCGGGAGGCAGAGACAGGAGGATTGCTGAGTTCGCAGCGGCTTGCCTGGGCACCATAGTGAGCTCAGGGCCAGCCTGAACTACAAAGCGAGACCCTGTCTCAAAAAGCAAAAAAAAAAAAAAAAAAAAAAAAAAAAAAAA
>PVIC010049637.1:0-11681 GCA_004025085.1 Thryonomys swinderianus | reverse complement strand
CCTTGCGCTTGCGAGGCAGGCACCGGAACCACTGAGCTAACCCTCCGGCCCAATTTACTCATTTCTAATTGCATTGGTGTGGGTCTTCTCTTTCTTTGGGCTGAGAAGCTTAGCTAAGAACTTGTCTATTTCATTTATTATTTCAATAAAGGAGCTCTTCACTGATTCTTCGTGGTTTTAAAAGTCTTGATTTTGCTCTGGTCTTTCTGAGTTCTCTTCTTGTACTTGGTTTAGGTTTTGACTGGTTTTGGTCTCCTAATTTTTGAAGTCCATCATTATGTTACTGATCTGAGTTCAATTTTTCCAATGTGAGTGCTCACAGCAAAGCATTTCTCACTTAAGACTGCTTTCACTGTGTCCCATAGACTTTTGTATGTTGCATTAGCATAATCATTGGTTTTAGAAACTGTTTAATTTCTTCCTCAATTTCTTTTGTGATCCATTAAGTATTCAAGAGGGTGTTATTTAAAGTTTGAGTATTTGTGAAATTTTGTAGCTCTTTTATGGTTGGCTTGTAGTTTCAGTGCACTATGATTATATTTATTTAAACAAGGTTTTTTTTTTTTTTTTTTTTTTTTTGAGACAAGGTCTCACTTTATAGTTCAGGCTGGCCCTGAACTCACTATGTATCCCAGGCAAGCCTTGAACAGCAGTCCTCCTGCCTCTGCCTCCTGAGTGCTGGGATGACAGGCGTGAGTCACCACACCCAGCACTGTGTGGGATTATGGGCGTGGGCCACCATGGCCAGCATTGTGGTACGTGGTAATGGGGATCAAATTTGGGAGCCTGCACTTGCCAGGCAGACGCTGGAACCACTGAGCTAAATCCCCAAGTTTAAAGGACTAGAATGCGGTCTATTTGGAGGGAAGTTTCCTAGGCTGCTAAGAAGAATGCATATTATAGGGCGGTAAAACTTTCTGTGGATATTCATTAAGTCTATTTGTTTAAAGGTAAGGTTCAGCTTACATTTCTTTCTTGATTTTTTGCTTAGTTAACCTATCATTTTGTGAGAGTTGTGTTATGGTCACCCACCAGAACTGTACTGGTGTTCACCGGATCTTTTGAGTGTAGCAGTTGTTTGTTTATAAAGTTGGATGGGTCTATATTTGGTGTATACATGTTTACATCTGTTACATTCCTGCTGAATTGTTCCATTAACTAATATTTAGCTATCGTATCTGCTATCTCTTCAGATCAGCTCTAGCTTGAAGTTTACTTTGTTTGAGAATAAAATTGCTACCTCAGTCAACTAGTTTTGAAGGCACTGGCACATGGAATATTTTCCATCCTTTGATTTTTAGTCTGCGAATTTCTTTTCAGATGAAATGTGTCTTTTGAATGCAACAGAACATTACATTTTGCTTTTTGATTCAGTCTGTCAATCTGTGTCTTTAATTGGGGAGTTGAAGCAATTACATTGAAAGTTATTACTGAAAGGTATTGATTTATTACTGTCATCGCATTCTTTTTCGGTTATTGACTCCATTATTTCCTTTTTGCTTAACATGTTCGCATCAGGGTTGTAATTCATATGTCTCACTGCTGAGTGGCTCGGATTTGAATTCAATCTTTTTGCCAGCTTGAACCACTAGAGGCAAAAGCATGACTATTTGGGAAAAAAGGGTACCACTGTGACCACAAAAAAAGCTGAATGTGTTTTGAGATTTATGCACTGCACAAATCAGTGGCCTTTATGTATACTTTAAATAAATTTGCAAATGTAAATAAATTTCTTTTAATTTAATGAAATGAATGTATTGACTACTGTTATAGTTTCAGTAGTTATGACTAGCATTAGTATGTGTATTTGGGCAGTAATTATTCAAATTCAACCAACTAACTAGATTTGGTCCATTTGTAAACTTTTTATTTTATTATTAAAAACACCAATACAAGTGATTAGATCCATCTGTACCACCAATGGTACAAAAGCCATCCGACAGAACAGTCATGCGCCCGTTACTGGTGATCAAGCTGGAGGGCACCTGTCAACTGATTGTCCTGGCTGTTATATTTATTCCACCCAACTTTTTGGCTCCATTGTATCTGTCTTCCATGCTCTTGAGTACTTTCTGGAAAGCTGGTTTGCTGTGTATGTATCTCTTAAGGTGTGATCAGATGTTCTTATGTCATCATGAATTCCAAAGATAGTTTGAGTTGGAAGATGTTTTCTTGAAATTTACATTTTGTGTTGAAATACTTGCTGTAATTCTAATGGGTTTACTTTTATAAGTGGTTTTTGTTCTCTGACAGCTTTTAAGAGTCTTTTGGTTAGAGAGCTGGGATTTTGCATATGATGTGTCACAGGGAACTCTTTTTTTTCATCATAGATTTTAGCATTTTTCCTTACCTGTATGCTCAGGCCTTGCCTTATACTCAGAAAAAGTTTGTATTGTGATTTCTGTAAGCAGAGTTCTTATTCTGTCTGAGCTGTCTTCTAATTTCTCTCTACTCCCCATGAACTTTAAGTTAGTCTTCTTAGCATCATCTAGCAGCTGTTAAACAGATATTCTCTATTTCTTACATTTCAAAGGTTTCTTTGAGCAAATAATCACATATTTCCAACTGTCCTTGATTTCTGTCACCTTATCTTCACGTTGTTTATTTCTGCTGTGTATTAAGACTATGGAATTCTTTATCTCCAGGACTTTTGTTTGACATCTTTTCGTGGACTCTATTTTTTTTTTTCCTTTTTGAGACAGGGTCTCACTTTGTAGTTCAGGCTGGCTCTGAGCTCACTATGTAGCCCGGGCAAGCCTGGAACACAGCAATCCTCCTGTCTCTGCCTCCTGAGTGCTAGGACCACAGGCGTGAGCCACCACACCCGGCAAGTCTATTGTTTTTGTAAGTTTGTCATTCAGGTTTTGAACTATTTTGTTAGCTTTTCCTATTCTTTATGCATTTCTACCATAACTGCACTGATTAGCTGGTCTGGTAGCTCCTCTCTCTTTTACGCTGTGTCCTCTTTAAGGTTACCCAGCTTCCTCCCTCCTCCATCCTTTCTTCCAGCTCCACTGTCTGGTCCTTCCTTTCCTTTACAGTACTGGCCTTTGGGTCTGACTGGGGAGAGTTGGACATCTTTTTTTTTTCCCACTGAGTATTGAGATCAAAGAGAGTGAAGAGAGAATGTTGTTGGTATGAGGATTTCTTCAGTCAGGTTTTGTTGTTGGCTTTATTTGTCCAGAGGTATTGTTTGCTACTTCAACCTATTTGGTTTAATTGGGTTGGATCTTTTCAAAACTATTTCCCGTTACTAAAGGCACTTCTTGCTCCAACTTCAAGATTAGTCATGCTTTTTTTAAGTCCAGCCTATGATGTTGGCAAATCACTCGATGCCTCCAAACTGCACTTTCTGGGTGCCAGGGACGCTACTCTGTGCTGCAACCCACCAGCCACCATCTCCCCGTCAAGGCCAGTGATGACCATATAGTCCAGTACATTCCCCAAGTGCCAGGGGAGCACAGCCTGTCCTCACACTGGCTGCAGGAGGTGCTCCAGACTTTCAGGCATCCGCTTTAGATGAGTTTCACAGAAGCACAGGCATGCCCGCTGCATCTGGACTGGCATGTGCCTCTGGTTCTGCACAACTAGCCCCTCCTGGCAATGCAGAGGAGCCTCTGTCCCCTCGGGCCCTGGCTGGGGGCACACGTGTCACATGGCAAAGGGCAGCCACGCTTGAGTCTTTATGAGCTGCCTTCTTCTGGCTGTGATATAGCAGCAAAATTCACCATACTTTCATCACACAGTGGAAAGATATCAAAGAATATAAAAAGTAACATTTACCTGGTGGGAGAACACCATTAGTTGTAAGCACAGGATAAAAATGACACTCAATATGAAAATAAAAATTTGGTAATCTTTCAAACATAAACTAACTTACAATTATGATAAGATATTTTCATAGAACATCTTACTCATATAAATTGAAGCATTGTAGTCCTTGTAAAAGCATGTACAGAAATACTGTTTAAAGAAAATATGCACCAGAAAAGTTTTAAAAATACACATAATGTTGGCATTTGTTCCCAAAAAAGAGACATTATATATAATAAAGCTAACAACCTGCCACAGGAGGCCAGTAGGAAAATCCCAACAATTATCATAAAGTCACTCTTAATGGTCCATTAACCACAATTAAAAAGTACATAAAAATTAAGCCTACTGGCATATTAGAAATACATTTCAATTCATTCATGGATCCAGCACGGTCCAAAATGGAAGAATGCCAGAGACTGCAGCAAGTAAGTGCTGTGGTTGGGCTGGGAATTACAAGGAGGCCCAAGGGCCACTTGTATCAGGAGGACAACCCAGGAAGTAATCATCTCTTAAGGGTTCCAAACATTAGCAAGGAAGTTACCTGCAATAAGCATTTTATAGGCATTGACCCAGGAATTAAACCAAAAATATCAACCACAAAAAAAAAATGGAAATGAGAAAACACCCAAATAGGACCTAACCCTAGAATTTCAGATCTCCAAAGGGAAAGTTAGGGACCAGTGAGATGGACCAACCTGAAAGTCAACCACCTGAATTCCCTGAAATGGCAAAAAAGAAGATCTGGAAAAACTGAAATCAGAAATAATCTCTCAGATAACAACAGAGATGATGATCATGGTGAAAGACATAGATTATATATATATATATGACCTTAGGAACATAATGAAATCCCAGCACAGAAAATAAATGGAATCTAATAAACAGACTCAAATGGGAATTTGAGAGATTAAAAACTCCACTGAAAGGTTACACAATAAAGCTGGCAAACCCGAAGACAGACTCCCAGACAGAGAAGATGGGATTGTAGTTAGTGACCAGGAAAAGAGACAGTTCTTAAAAATAGTGAAGGACCATGAGAAATCAACCCAGCAGCTGCCAGATGATGCAAAAAAGAGCAACTTAAGACTGATTGGAGTTAACAGAGAAACAGAAGGGAGTACAAATGACATAAAAAACTGTTTACAGATATAATGGCAGAAAACTTCCCAAGCAGGAGAAAGAATCTGATACAGATAAGTGAGGCATACAGGAAGACTTCAACTAACAAAAAAAATCCACACCTAGGCATATAATAGTCAAAGTATGAGAAATCCAAGAGGATGAAATACTGAAAGCAGTTAGAGAAAAGAAACAAATTATATACCAAGGAAAGCCCATCAGAATTATAGAAGACTTTTCAACACAAACACTTAAATCAACGAGAGCCTGGAGTGAAGTATTTCAAGCCCTAAAAGAAAACAACCTCCAACCTAGACTGATGTATTCTCCCAACCTGATGTGGAAATAAGATACTTCCATGAAAAAGAACACCTGAGAAACTTCATAAAGCCCAAAATTGTGTTTAAAAAAATTATAAACAATATTCTAGAAAAAGGTAGTGAGAGTCCCAACTCCATGGGACCTAACAGAATGAAGCCATTAGGCAAGGCAAGAAATTAAATGACAGCGGAGGAAATTTCAAAAACTAGTAATACTAAAAGAGCCAACTATAGAAACATATCATGACAAGTATAAGTCAACAATTATCAGTTATAACCATCAATGTCAACGGCCTCATTCACCAATTAAAAGAAATGGACTGACCCAATGGATCTAGAAGATCCAATAATATGCTATATTCAAGAAACACACTTAATTCAAAAAAGAAATTCATCGAAAGTAAAAGGATGGAAAACCATTCTCTATGTGACAGGAAACAGCAAGAAGGCAGGGTGGCTATTTTATTTGCAGACAAAGTAGATTCCAAACCAAAACTAATTAAGAGAGAAAAATAAGGTCACTACATCCTCATTCAGGAAACAATCCAAGAGGAAGAGATGACAGTCACCAATATAGGTGCACCAAATGCTAGTGTACCAACTATATAAAACAAGTATTAATGGACTGAAAAGCCAAATAAGTAGTAATATAATAATAGTAGGGAACCTCAACACTCCACTGTCACAAATAGACAAATCAACTAGACAAAAAATAACAAGGAGAGCCTGGAGTGAAGTTCCAGTAAGAACTGAGCCAAACTTTTGAACAAATACACTTAATAGCTGTCTACAGAGTATTCTTCTCCACAAAATTAGAATACACATTCTTCTCAGTTGTATATGGGTCATCCTCCAAAATAGAGCACATGTTACTTCATAGAAATTGTTTAAGTAAATGCAAAGGAATTAGTTTTTCCCTGTACACTGTCAGACCATAATGCCTTAAAATGGGAAATCAATAGCAAAAGAAATTCTAAGAACTTCATAAACATATAATGATTGAATAATGCTCTCCTGAACAACCAATGAATCATAGAAAAAATTAAACAGTTTCTACAATTAAATGATACTGTCAGTACAACATACAGGAATCTATGGGATACAATAAAAGCAATACTGTGAGGAAAATTGACAGCAGGAATGCCCGTAGTAGGAAAATAAAACAAGCTCAAATAAACAATCTTATGATCAACCTTGAGCTCCTGGAAAAAGAACAGCAAGAAATATCAAAGCTCATACAAGGGGGGGGGAGTATTATAAGGGGCAAAGCAGAAATTAATGCAATGGAGACTGAGAGAAAGATGTTTAAAAAATAAACAAAAAGTTGGTTCTTTGTAAGAATAAACAAAATCAACAAACTCTTATCCTTATCAATAAAAGAAAGGAAAAGGCTCAAATCCATGCAACTAGGAACAAAAAGGGTGAAATCACAACAGACCCAGCAGAAATACATAGGATAATCAACACCTACTTTGAAATCTAATCAGTCAGAAGAACTGGACAGATTACCAGACACATGAGTTTCCAAAGTTGAACAAAGAAGATATAAAAATGCTGAACACTCCAATAGCAATCAGTGAAATTTAAAATTAATTAAAAACCTACCAACAAAGAAAAATCCTGGTCCTGATAGCTTCCCTGCTGAATTCTACAAGAAATTTAAGGAAGAGTTAATGCCACTACTTCTCAAATTCTTTAACCAAATAGAAAGGGATGTAAAACTCCCAAATTCATTCCTCAAGGCAACCGTTACCTTGATTCCAAAAACAGACCCAACCAAGAAAGAAATCTACAGGCCAATCTCTCTAATGACTATACTGCAAAAAGCCTCAACAAGATACTGGCAAACAGAATACAGAGGATCATCAAGAAGATCATATACCCTGACCAGGTTAGAATCATCTCAGGGATGCAAGGGCGATAAATATAATACACTCTATTAACAGAGTTAAGGACAAAAACCATATGATCATCTCAAAAGATGCAAAAAAGTGTTTGACAAAATCCAACATCAACTCATGATCAAAACCCTCCAGAAAAATGGAACAGATGGCCTTTATCTCGTGCTGATAAAAGCTACTTGTGAAAAACCAATGGCCAGTATCATATAAAATGGTCAAAAATTGAAACTTTTCACATTACAATCAGAAACAAGATAAGGATGTCCACTATCATCACTCCTGTCCAAAAAAGTTCTGGAAACATTTGCCTCAGCAATTAGATAAGAAAAAGAAATAAAAGGGATAAAGATAGGAATAGAAGAAGTTAAGCTGTCATTATTTCCTGAAGATATGATACTCCATACAGAAGATCCCAAAATCTCAGCCTAAAAACTGCTTGACTTAATCACCGATTCAGTACAGTAGCTGGGTACCAGGTCAACACTCAAAAATCAATAGCCCTCCTATGTACAAATAATAGACTCACTGGGAGATGAATATATGAAAGAATTCCTTTTACAATAGTATCCAAAATAATGAAATATCTAGGAATCAATCTAATAAAGGAGGTGAAAGACCTCTACTCTGAAAACTACATACTCTGAAAAAGGAGACTAAAGAGGCTATCAGAAAATGGAAAGACATTCTTTGTTTCTGGGTAGAAAGAATCAATATTGTCAAAATTGCTACATAGATTTAATGCAATTCTGACTGAAATCCCAGCAGCATATTTTATAGAACTAGAAAAGGTAATCCCAAAATTCATCTGGAATCAGAAGAAACCTACAATAGCAAAAGCTATTCAAAACAACAGAGACATGGTGGGAGTATAACAATTCCTTATTTGAAACTATACCAAAAGGTCACTGTGATAAATACAACATGATACTGGCAAAAAGCAGACCCAAGATTCCATGAAACAGATTAGAAGATCCAGAAAGAACTACAGACATACTAAACCACATCGTCTTTGATAAAGGAGCCAAACACCCTCAGTGGAGGAAAGATAGCCTCTTTAATAAATGGTGCTGTTTGCGGGCGTGGTGGCTCAGGCCTGTCATCCCAGCACTCGGGAGGCAGAGGCAGGAGGATGGCTGAGTTCTGGGCTTGCCTGGGCTCCATAGTGAGCTGAGGGCCAGCCTGAACTACAAAGTGAGACCCTGTCTCAATAAATAAATAAATAAACAAACAAATAAATAAATAAAGGTGCTGGGAAAACTGGGTACCAGCCTACCAAAGACTAGGACTAGACCTACATCTTTCATCTGCACTAAACTGAAATCAAAGTGGATTAAAGATCTAAACGTTAAAACAAAAATACTAAGCCTGTTGGAAGGTTAGGTAAAACCCTTGGAGGCATTAACGCAGGGAAAGACTTTATGAACAAAACCTCAGCACCATGGGAACAAACACAGAGAGTCAACAACTGGGATCTCTTCTTATTAAAAAGCTTCTGCACACCAAGAGAAACTACAAACAGAGCAAAAAGCCAACCCACACGTGGGGAAATAATTTCACCAGCTGTTCCTCAGAGAAAGATCTACTATCTAGAATATATAAAAAGCTTTAAAACCATCCCTCCACATTTAAAGACTCAATCAAAACTAGGCATCTGATATGAACAGACATTTTTCAGATGAAGTAAAAGCAGCAAACATATGAAAAAATGTTGAACGTCACTGTTTATTTGACGGATGAAAGCAACATTAAGATTGCATATCACTCCAGAAAGAATGGCTACTATCAAGACATGAACCAATATCAACTACCAGTGGGGCTGTAGGGAGAAAGGAACCCTCCTCCACTCTTGGTGGGAGTGTAGACTGGTGCAATCACTATGAAAATCAATGTGGAGATTCTCCACAAAATTAAAATTACATGTCTCCCTTCACCCTGCCATTTCCTTCCTGCTTGTATTCATGAAAGAATTAAAAGCATCCTATCACACTGACATATAGGCACCCATGTTTATAGCAACACAATTTGTAATAGGTAAATCTTGGAAACAACCCAAATGCCCATCAACTGGAGAGTGGATTAAAAACACGTGGGCTCTTTAAAAAATAAAGTGGAGTGTTATTCTGCCTTAAAGAATGATAAATTAGAGACAGTTATAGGTAAATGGACGCACCTGGAGGCCATACTCATAAGTGAAATAAATAGGATACAGATGTGTAAATACCATATCCTTTCTCTAGTTTGAGAAACTGAGGGTGTAAACAAGGTCCTAAATGTATGATAGGTAATGTGAAATAGGAAGAAAATGTTCAAAGGAAAATGGGCGGGGGCACAGGAAAGTAAAGGGAAAGAAAAACTTTGATGGTAGGGAAAAATGGAAACAAAACTTGTGTATATAGGGGTGCAGGTTGAAGGGAGGGCAGGAGAGGGCGGGAAAAATAATCAAGATATATTATGTAGAGGTGCAAATGGCTACTGAGGAATGTGATCATAATGTATTCCTAAAATGTACCCAAAAATGGAAGAACAAGATATTACCTGATTTGATTTTTAACAGACATTATTGGTCAACTGGTAAGATGGAAAAATAAAAGTACCTTTAAATTGCTGGGTATAGTGGAGCTTCTGTAGTTCCAGGACTCTGAGAAACTGAGGCAGAAAATTACAGATTTGATCTCAACCAGGACAACTTAGTGACTTAGCAAGACCAGGCCTCAAAATAAAATTTTAAGAAGGGTCCAGAATGTTGCATGATATAAAGGCCTTGGGTTCAATTGCCAGGGGGGAAAAAAGTATCCTTTGTCTGACTCTGGGAGTGAGAAGAGTGGTGTGTTCGGTACTTTTCTCTCGTAGCTGAGACCACACATCAGACACCCAGGTTAAAGGGAAGGGGTTTACTCGGCTCGCGGTGTGAAGAGGTTTCAGTCCGAGGCGGGGACGGCAGACAAGCATCGCAGAGGAGAAACACCACAGCGCGCACGGCAGTAAGGCAGCAAGAGCCTTCAACACCATCTTTCTGTCCCTTTTATCCGTTTTTGTTTTTCTTTCTTTCTCTGGTGCTGCTTGGATTGAACTCAGGACCTTAAGCTTGCCAGGCAGGTGCAGGCCACTGAGCTAAATCCCCAGCTTTTGCCTTTTTTTTTTTTTTTTTTTTTTTTTTTTTTTTTTTGAGACAGGGTCTTGCTTTGTAGTTCAGGCTGGCCCTGAACTCACTATGTAGCCCAGGCAAGCCTCGAACTCAGCAATCCTCCTGCCTCTGCCTCCCGAGTGCTGGGATGACAGGCGTGAACCACCACGCCCGGCACTGTGGTGTGTGGTATTGATGGCTGGTGGGCTTGAGTCTCCACGCCCAGCATTGTATGTGGTTCCTGGGGATACGAACTCAGGACCTTGCGCTTGCGAGGCAGGCGCCGGAACCACTGAGCTAACCCTCCGGCCCCCAGCACCCTATATTCTAGTCACTCCCCAGAACTCTCCTCTAGACAACCAAGGCTTTGAGGAGTCACTACAGATCCAAACCAAAACAGAATCCTTCTACATTGTTAGTGGGAATATAAATTAGTACTATGATGGATATAAGTATTGAGATTCCTCAAAAATTTAAAACTAGAAAAATCCATGAACTCTAGATATATTTCTTCAGGGTGCCTTCCTGAAAAAGTCAAAATCATCCTATCACAGTGATATCTGCATGTCCAAGATTAGAGCAGCACAATTTACAGTAGCTAAACTATGAAAGTGGCCTATCTGTGTATCAGTGAATGAATGGATATATGTATTATACATGGATAAATCTTGAATCATAATGGCAAATAAAATAAGTCAGAATGTGTTAAATATCACATGATTTCTAATAAGTATAAGTAACTTAAAGAGCAAAATAGGAACTATGGAAGAAGAATGTGAAGATGAGAAAGGCAGTGGGGGAAGGGAAAAAGAAGGGCTGGTAGAGAATGACTATTATCAAGATGCAATGTGTGGCCGGGCGTGGTGGTTCACGCCTGTCATCCCAGCACTCAGGAGGCAGAAGCAGGAGGATTGCTGTGAGTTCGAGGCCAGGCTGGGCTCCCTAGTGAGCTCAGGGCCAGCCTGAACTACAAAGCGAGACCCTGTCTAAAAAAAAAAAAAAAAAAGTCAAGTACTTTGCATCAAGACAATAAGGAAATGGGCCAGGGATGTAGCTCAGTGGCGCTACACTTGCCTGGCAAGTACAAGGTCCTGAGTTCAATCCCTAGTGCCCCAAAACAAAACACAAACACACACACACACAAAAATAATAAGGAAAACACATAGAAAATATACCTGGAATCAAGAAGATCTCACCTTCTTTATCTTAGTTCTTTTTTTTTTTTTTTTTTTTTTTTTTTGCTTTTTTGGAGACAGGGTCTCGCTTTGTAGTTCAGGCTGGCCCTGAGCTCACTATGGTGCCCAGGCAAGCCGCCGCGAACTCAGCAATCCTCCCGTCTCTGCCTCCCGAGTGCTGGGATGACAGGCGTGAGCCACCACGCCCAGCATTATATGTGGTAAC
>PVIC010049636.1:0-13092 GCA_004025085.1 Thryonomys swinderianus | reverse complement strand
GTGTGTGTGTGTGTGTGTGTGTGTGTGTGTGTGTGTGTGTGTGTGTGTGTGTGTGTGTGGTATTTTTCTGTCACACCTGAAGGTTAAATCCATACAGTGTCCCAGCTAGCATTTTCATTTTGGTTTTGCTATCTCTACTTAGTTTATACGGTAAAGTCCTCCTTTCAGCCCCTGGGAGCATAGAAATAACTTCAAGACAAGCTGGGCCCAGTGGAGTCCAAGATTCTGTCACGATGCTCACGGGAGACCCGGTCACCTCATTCAGGGGCTGCCACCAATGGGGCCCATAGGAGTCTGGCCCTAATTAAATCTGTACAGGTCTTTTTGGCATGTCTTTATGACTACTCTTTTTTGTGTGTATATGTGAAATATTTTGTATTTGTCAGACTAATGTTCAACTTTAATTTAGATAAATTACTGCCATAATTAAAATATATGTTCTAAGCATTTGTTTTTGCTTTTACTTTTTCAATTTAAAAACAAACACTTTATAGACATTGAACTCAAATTTCATATATCTGTACCTTTTGTTAGTACATGTTTGCCATGCATAATACTTACATTCATGTGGGGAGTTGGTGCATGTACATAATGTATTTTTTAATTCTTTTTTTCTACTTCCTCTTCCTCTCCTTCCTTCCCGACTCCACAATCTCTTGATCCCCTTTCCTTATGAGTATTCTTATAGTCAATGTTTAGAGTGGCTTTAGTTTTTCAGAAATATTGGACAGAAAGTACAGGCAGTTCCCATACACACACTCCCCCTACCCTTGGGTTGCACTATAATTAATGTCCTGCATTGATAAGGTATATCTGTTAAGATGGATGAACTCATATTGACACATTATTGTTCTTTAAAGCTTACACTTTACATAATCATTCACTCACTGTCTTGCAGTCTTCATAAGTTTTACCAAATATGTATCATACATCCATTATTATAGTATCTCACAGAATGATTGCCCTTAAAAATGACTGATGCTCTGCCTGTTTCTCTTTCTTTCAATTCCTGGAACAGATTGTTTTATTGTCTTTATCTTGTTTTTCTTTTCCAAAACTGGAGTCATATCATATGTATCCTTTTCAGATGGGCTTCTTTTACATGGTAATATGTAATATGTACTTAAAATTCTTCTATGTCATTTCATGCCTTCACACCTCTTGTTTCTTCACTATAATGTATGAATAACACATGAATATAACAT
Source organism: Thryonomys swinderianus (assembly GCA_004025085.1). Lineage (NCBI taxonomy): Eukaryota > Metazoa > Chordata > Mammalia > Rodentia > Thryonomyidae > Thryonomys > Thryonomys swinderianus. Next base: position 11,887 of record PVIC010049636.1, on the reverse strand, counting down.
GACTTATTCATTCTATCAGCTACTGAAGATCATGTGAGTTGTTTCCAACTATTGCAGTTTCCTATGACTACAATTGCCATTTGTACTTCTTCTGGGGTGAACCCACTGGGTTCTTTATCCTCTTTCATGATTTTAAGAGGCTTTTGCACCATTTGTTAAAGAGGCTGTCTTGGGCCGGAGGGTTAGCTCAGTGGTTCCGGTGCCTGCCTCACAAGCACAAGGTCCTGAGTTCGATCCCCGGTAACCACATATAATGCTGGGTGTGGAGACTCACGCCCACCAACAATCAACACCACATGCCACAATGCTGGACGTGGTGGCTCATGCCTGTAATCCCAGCACTCGGGAGGCAGAGACAGGAGGATTGCTGAGTTCGCAGCGGCTTACCTGGGCACCATAGTGAGCTCAGGGCCAGCCTGAACTACAAAGTGAGACCCTGTCTCAAAAAAAAAAAGCGGCTGTCTTTCCTCCAATAAGGGTATTTAGCTCCTTTGTCAATGATGAGGAGACTTGGTATGTCTGGAGTTGTTTTGCATCGTGTGTGTGTGTGTGTGTGTGTGTGTGTGTGTGTGTGTGTGTGTGTGAGAGACAGGGTCTCATTTTGTAGTTCAGGCTGGCCCTGAGCTCACTATGGTGCCCAGGCAAGCCTCGAACTCAGCAATCCTCCTGTCTCTGCCTCCTGAGTGCTGGGATTACTGGTGTGAGCCATCACGCCCAGCTGTTTTGCATCTTTTAATCTGTTCCACTAATCCTCCAGTCTGTTTCTTTGTCAGTACCATGCTGTTTTTATCACAGTAGTTTTGCAGTGTAGTTTCAAGCTGGAGACTGTGATGCTCCCTGCCATGTCTTTGTTGCCTAGAACTGCTTTTGCTATTTTCAGTTCTTTCTGATTCCAAACAAATTTTGGATTGTTTCTTCTAATTCTGTGAAATATGCTATTGGAATTTCAATCAGAACTGCATTCAATCTATATAGCAGTTTGGAGAGTATGGCCATTTTCACTATACTGGTTCTTCTGAACCATTAAAAAGGTGTATCTTTCCATTTTCTAACCCAGATTTTTCATTATGCATTAATCCAAAGTTAAAATGGATCAAAGATCTAAATATTAAAACAGCAACAATAAAACTGTGAGAAGATAGGTTAGGTGGAACTCTTGAAGATACTAACATTGGAAAGATTTTATGAACAAAACTTCAGCTGCTCAGGAACTAGCACAAAGAATGAACACCTGGGATCTCATCTTATTTAAAAGCTGTTGCACAGTCAAGGAACCACCAACAGAGCCAAAAGACAACTCACACTGGGGGAAAAAATTTTATGACCTGTCCCCCAACAAAGAACTATTATCTAGAATATATAAAGAACTTTTAAAAACCAGACCTCCCAAATTTAAAGCCCCAACCCCCAAATTTTTATATTTAACTAGGATGTTTCAAAGCAATGATATGACTCAAGAACTCATTTTGAGTGATCTATAGAAGGATAAGTTTCATCTAATCAACAAATGACTGAAAATTTGACAAAATTCAATTTCAGGATTGATTATGATGATTTACAAATGTAGCACCAAAATAGAGACAAGGGAAGGTGAAAACATGGTATGTGAAAGTTATATATTCTCACAAAGTAGACATAACACCAATATAAAAATTAAAACGAAGACAGAGAAAAGTGGTAAGCTCATTGATTATCACACAGAGAGCTGAAAAAACAGAGTAGCTTCTCAAAGAAGGGAAAAGGCAAGTACAAAAAGTATTAATACACAAGTAATTGCTATAACAAAAATACAACCTTTCCTAGTAAAGAAAAACTTAATGAACAAATACAGCAAATGTAACATAAAACATATGTAGATATGATAGAAAATAATACCACAGACAGTCATACCAATAGAGTAAATGAACTGAGTTCATTTTTTTAGGTTGGCTTCCCTTCAAATAAAACCTGGAAGGGGCATTCTCATTGAAATGACTTCATGTGCATGTTTTCTCATGAGAAACTTGTGGAGAGAAAAGAAGACAGGATAAAGGACCAGAAGATGAGCAAAAATGTGGGTTCCCAGAGTTGATCCCACAGAAGGTTTTTGGTCATTACACCACAGAATTTGTCCTATGCAGAAACAAGTGTTCAAGGTAGTAATCAATAATTCACTGGCAGGCACAGCTCATAAATTCAAGACATCTCCCAACCAATTGACTCCAATCAGCCAAGGGTGACCCTCCAGAGAAAAGTGAAAGCTAACAGTTTAAGTCAGATTTGCCAAGACTTTCCAGTAGCTAAAGGATAAGCACAATTAAGGAGATTATGAATGGGCACAAACATCAATGCCTACACTCAAAAGTTAAAAGAAAAACATTTCAAGTTGGGTCACAAAGGAAAACTGAACTCTATGTGGCATACTCAAGATACAACCTAATGCTGACAGAACAGATATACAGTCCAACCTAACAGAGACTTCCAAAATGATTCCATGCATATATGGTCAACTGACTTTCAGCATGGTTGCCCCAAGTCACAGTACAGAAAGGATAGTCTATTCAATAAAGAAATCCATAGGAACTGTATATACACATAAAAAAGAATGGAATTAAGCAACCTATCTCACACTGAATACAAAACCCAACTAAAAATGGAGTAAACATTTAAACATAAGATCTTAAACTGTAAAACTTCTAGAATAAAATATAGGAGGAAAACTTTTTGATATTTGTGTTGGCAATGATTTATTGGGTAGATACCAAAAGCCTGAGCAGCAAACATAAAATTAAACAAATAGAACTATATCAAGCCAAAAACCTTGGAAACCATTAGCAGAGTTAAAACATAATCTACAGAATGGGAGAAAATATATGCAAATCATATACCTCATAAAGGCTTAATATCCATATGAAAGGAACTCATACAACTCAATGTGGGTTGGAAAATAAATCAGCATAGGATTTGAATAGGTATTTTGCCAAAAACGACAACAAATGCTCCAAATGTATCTGGAAGATTCTCAGCCTCAAAAAAAAAGGAAACAAAGCTTATGTATATACAGGGGCAGAAGGTTGTAGGGTGGGCAGGGGAATGGGAAAAAATGAAAATTAAGTTGTGTCATGTACTGATACAAATTTTTGATGTCGACTGTGACCATGATGTGTACATAAAATGTATCAATAAAATCAATTAATTAATAAAAAAGATTCTCAGCCTTACTAACCATCAGGAAAATGCAAATCAGAACCACAAGGAGGCAGATATCATTTCATACCTATCAGGACAGCATTTCATACCTATCAGGACAGCTTTGTATTTTTACAAAGGTAAGAAAGTGGTGGGGAAGGTTTGGGGAAATGGGAACTCTTGTACATTGTTGGTAGAAATTTAAAATGGTACAGCTGCTATAGAAAGTAATATGGATGTTCCTTAAAAACCTGTAAATATAGAAACCATATGATCTAGTAGCCCTACTTCTAGCTGCATATCCAAAATGCTGAAACCTGAATCTCAAAAAGGCATCTGCACTCCCATGTTTACCACACTGTTAGTCACAACAGCCAAGATATGAAAAGAACTCAAGTGTGTCAAGAGTATACATATATTATATATGACATTTATGTTATATAGCTAGGTTATGTAGTCTTTTAAAAGACAAAAAAATTTACTGTTTGTAACAATATAGGTGTAACTGATGGAAATTATGCTGAATGAAATAGGCAAGACACAGACGGATAAATATTGCATGAGTCTACTTAGATAAAGTACCTGAAATAGCACACTCAGAGCAGCAGAAAGAAGAGTGGTAGTCTGTAGCAATTGGGAGAAGTTAGAGGTAACAGGCATAAAGTTTCAGTTATGAAAGATAAATTCAGAGATCTACTGTACAACACAGTACAGACATTGTATGTACACTTAATTTAAGAGGGTAAATATTAGTTGTGCTTTTATAACAACAGTAATAATAAAAAGGCACAAAGAAACTTCTGGAGTGATGAATATGTCTGACTTCAATGAGGGTGACGATTTTAGGAATGTATGCATATATCCAATTTGTTAAATTTTATACGCTAAACATATGCATTTTTATAGCTCAATATATCTATTCAGAAAATGACAACCTAAAGCAAAACTATTCAAAACATTAAAAATAAAAGGGTAGGAAAATATATGCTAGACAAGTGAAAAATACTAGAAACCAGAGATTAAAATCCTGTTATCCAACAGTGAAGTATCAAGACAAAAACATAAAAAGAAGAGTTGTTAATAAAGGCAACCCAAAATAATATCTTTGTATCAAATAATAATCATATTTATAAAGGAGAAACTATAAGAGATTCCAGGAGAAATAGACAGAAATAGATTAATAACAGGAGAATTTAACCAATGATTTCAGGCCACATGAATAAATTGAAGAAATACAAGAGAAGATAATAAACATGATTAGTAATATAGAGCTTAAGGATGTATATTAAAATCTTTATTAATTCATGCTTCCAATTTATGCACTTTACAGTCATCTTAGGAGTGGTTACATGTACATATTACAGCTTGATTCTTCTTTTTAAATCCTTTTCTCAGGCCGGAGATTTAGCTCCATGGTTCTGGCATCTGCCTAGCAAGCGCAAGGTCCCTAGTTTGATCCCCAGTAACCATACACAACAATACCGGGCATGGTGACTCATGCCCACCAGCAATTAGTACCAAAAACCACAGTGCTGGGCCTGGTGGCTCATGCCTGTAATCCCAGCATTCAGGAGGCAGAAGCAGGAGGATTGCTGAGTTCAAGAATTACCTGGGCTAATAGTGAGCTCAGGGCCAGCCTGAACTACAAAGCAAGGCACTGTCTCCAAAAAAAAAAATCCTTTTCTCCTTCCCTCCCCTCCATTCCAGCTTTCCTATCTTCTTTTCTCTTACTATTGACATTATCTGTATTACTTCACATTAAGGCATACAGTGTTTATATTTCTTGGGGTTATTAGGTTCCTACATGTGGTGTATCTTTCTTCTTATTATTTTCCCTTCTCTTTCCCCTCATTCCTGTTCTTGGTCCCTTGGACAACTTCCCTATTATAAGAGATCCATCTTCTTGTCCCCTCGGCTTTGTCATTTTCTTTGTACTTTGCCTCATTCTAATGAGAGATACCACACAGTATTTAAATTGATATGTCTGATTTATTCCACTTAATGCAACAATAGGATAGCTTTTTACAAAATAAAAATAGGACAGTCACAAAACTGACCATATATGAAAGCACAAAAAAACCTCAGTAAGTCTCTTTTTTTTTTTTTTTTGAGACAGGGTCACACTATGTAGCCCAGGCAAGCCTCAAACTCAGCAATCCTCCTGTCTCTGCCTCCCAAGTGCTGAGATTACAGGCGTGAGCCACGCCCAGCACTGAGGTATGTGGTATTGATTGCTGATGGGCATGAGTCACCACGCCCAGCATTGTATGTGGTTACGGGAATCAAACTCAGGACCTTGCGCTTGCGAGGCAGGCGCTGGAACCACTGAGCTAAATCTCCAGCCCCAGTAAGTCTCATTTTTAAAAGGATATTATAAAAAGAACGGTTACCCTGATTCCAAATAAGTGCCCTTGTATAAGTATCAGCCAGACCTGTGCTGTGCTCCTAACCCATAGAATATGGAAAAAAATGATGACCATCACTCCCATGAACATATTACACTAAATGATACTTCATATTAGTGGACTGGAGTGAGACATTCTCCCTCTGGCCTCGAAGTGAACATACATAATGCCTGTTCTATAAGGAAATAGAAGGCAAGAAACAGCAGCAGCCTCTAGGAGCTCAGCTGACACCAGCAAGAAATCTGGGCCTTCTGGCCTACAGTCACAGTAAACGAATGATACCAAAAGCCTGACCAAGTCTGAAAGTGACTCTTATCTAGTTGGGTCTCCAAATAAGAGAGCATGCCCAAGGGGAAACCTTGAATGCCATTTTGTGAGACTCTGAGCAGAGGATTGAACTAAGTCATGTACATAGACTCCTGTCCATGGACTCCCGACCCATGGAAACTTTGAGGTAGTTTGTGCTGAGTTTGTGGTAACTCATTACAAAGCAAGAAAATGCTAACATGAAAATAAAGAAGAATGATCCTTGTTAAACAAAGCATAGAGAGTAGTGAATTTATTTGAACAGCAAACCTTGAAAGGATGATCTGGGTTATATAGGAACAATTTCCAAGCAAAATGTTCAAAGTGGTGCTTGGTTTCTTCTTGCTTCTTGTAATTAAGTAAGAAGAGAAAGACAAACTGAGGGCAGGTGTATGAAGCAAGAAGGGATGGGGACTTGATGATTTGAAATGTCTCAGCCTCTCTAGATGGCAACAGACACTGAAACCTAAAAGTTCAGTATAAAGAAAGTGAACTTTAGAGGAAAAGCCAAGAATATGGTCCAGTCTTTTGCTAAAAGCTCAAAAAGACTAAAAGATTAGATCATTCAGCTGTGAGAAGGATCTTTTCAAAAAAAATTAAAGGTGTGCTCAGAGCTGCCTCCATCAACCAGAGTTTCCAGGAAGCTTAAGAGTGTGGTCCTCAACCACCTCAGCAGGAGGCCAAGACAGAAAAGGGTTTATCTCAGAACTACCTGTCAATGTACCTTTTCTTCTGACAGAGTGTACCTCAGGAAAATCTACAGGGGATCCGCAAAATTTTTGAGAAAAAATTGTCTTGGCAAAAATCATGCCAACTTGGACAAAATAGGACTGAAAGTATAAAATGAAAGCATGCTGTCAGACCTTTGAGATTCAGCAGCCAGTAAGCAGGCTAACACCACTGCGGTACTGCATACAAGGATGACTGAAAGGGTGGAAACCAGAGCTCACAGTGGCGAGCAAGGAGAGCTGCAGAGAAGTGGCCCGTTTTCTGCAGGTTTAAAGTGCTTCACAACGAAATGCTGGGAAGAAGAAAAGAAATAGATAATACAGACTTAAGGTCAACAATCAACTAAATATATTTGAATCCCTGTTTGAAAATATACTATAAGACACACATTTTGAAGATTAGGAAAAAAACAATACAGACAGTTTTAGGAACCCTAAATATTTTAAGTAAGTAAAATGTGCTGATTATATATGGCTACGTATTGGAAAGTACATTAATATGTACACATTGTGTGTATAAATGGATATAGAATAAGAGGGTAAGAAAGAAAAGTGCACAAATTTTAGTTCTTTATGCTTCTCTGGGCAAAGGAATATGTCAATTCTATGCAATAGTATTGCAACTTTTCTCTTAGTCTGAAAATAGCTTTAAATAAAAAGTTGAAAATAAATGCATACAGAGTTTGGCAATTTTAAAAAGAACCTGTCTTGTTTTCAAAATACCTGTACACTTTGCATCACCTTGGAAATAAAATTTATGTTCAATCATGAGAAAGTAAATGCAATACTTATAAAACATGCTGGGGCACAAACAAAATATGGGTGGCAAAAAGTGGCTAACTGATGAGGACGCTATGGGATGAGGGCACAGAGTTTATGAAACTGGCCTCTGTTTTCATGTGCTCGAACTTTTCTCCAGTGAAATATTAAGATTAAAACTGAATTGTAGCTCAGAGAGTAAACAGCAGAGTGTAACATAAGGCAGGGTCATCCGAACATCAAAACAATGGCAGCTCCCTTAAATCTGTACCCTGATCCTGTCTCCACTGCAGTGAACAGGCTATTTCAGGCAACACTGTCTTACTTACCACCCTGGTTTGTCCGCTCACAAATTCTCTCCACTGCCACTAGCCTGAGGTGCTGGCATCCCCTATTATCCAACAGCCTCGCTGTCTATGGTCAGCATCCCATGAACTAGTATCTCATTAATGTGGTTTTAAATGATGTGCTCTGCAAAGCAGCCCCCACCAATCCACAGGGAAGCAGAAGACTATCAACCATTCCACATGGTGTATGTGCTTCAAGAGACTATGTGGCACATGATATGTATACACAGCTTTATGTCAATTTAAAGCAAATAAATTTGAAAAAATAAGAAAGTCTGACTTACTTTTTAAAATACTGAATTGCTTTTGTAACCCAGAGTAACACATTCTTACCCCCCACCTACATCCTGCCTTCCCCTGTCCTTTCCAGTATCTGTTTGGTCAAGACAGTCTCTTGTAGCCACATTTTACAGGAGAGCTTGGGCCTTTTAGCTCAGTCCCAAGGCAATTAAAAGAAGGCAGGATGGCTGCATTTGGGCTCTGGGATACTGAAAAAAATTCAGCACAAACTGAATTCTCTGGCCCCAATCTTGAAATGTAGGGGAGACATCTTTCTGTAAGTGCAGTCACCCAAAAGGACCATGGCCTACTGAAGTCACCCACAGAGTTTAAAATGTGACCACACCTTGGTCTCTCTATCCTCTCTAAGGCAAAGGCATCTCCACAAGGACAGGTCCAGGACTGTATTTTCCCTTTAAGCTCCTAAAGAAAAATTCTAAAATTTTCCACGTACCAAAGTGACTTTAGAATATGTTTACATCACAAAGATGGGATAATGTTCTAGGATGCTTTGTGAAATTTCTGTAGGAAATTCTGTTGTGGAAATTTCTGTTATCTTAAATGGATTTGGAAACAGTTCCAAAGGCCACCTAAAAAAAAAAATCAATGTCTGCCTGAGCCACAGATTTAGCTCAGTGGTTCTGGTGCCTGCCTCACAAGCGCAAGATCCTGAGTTGATCCCCAGTAACTACATACAATGCTGGGCATGATGACTCACGCCCACCAGCAATCAATACTACATACCACAGTGCTGGGCGTGGTGGCTCATGTCTGTAATCCCAGCATTCGGGAGGCAGAGACGGGAGGGTTGCTGAGTTCAAGGCTTGCCTGGGCTACATAGTGAGCTCCCAGCGAGCCTGAATACAAAGCAAGACCATATCTCAAAAAAATCAATGTCTGCCTAAGCACCACTTAAAGAGCTTATCAAAACACAAATAAGGAATCTGGAGGTATCACATTAAGGACTCAAACTGAGTATACAAGTACACTTGCCTCACATTCAAGAGAACCAGTGTTCTGTCCCATCCATGGCGAAACAAAACCAAATTGAAACAACAACAAAAACTGGGCCTACTCAGGAATCCTGAGTTAGTAAGACCTAGAAGCCTGAATTTTAACAAGCTATCTGGGAGATGAAGCTCAGGGGTAGTGTATGAGCCTAGCATGTGTGAGGCTCTGAGTTCAACCCTCAGCATAAGGAAATAAAACATAGTGGGTGATTCTAACCTGCAGACAGGTTTGAGAACCAACAGGGCACAGTACTCTGAAACCACTGTGGAGTCTTCATTCACCCTGACAGTCACTACACAAATATTTATTGTAAACATACTCTGTGTCAAGCACTAGAGATTAAACAATAAATAAGACTCAGATCATACCTTGAAAGGTCCACAAGTCTTCTGAGAGTGTGCAAGTGCTTTAACTGACTTCTCACAAAAAGCTGTGAGAGCACAGGAGATAAATGATTTCATTCCACCTGAGGAAGAATCATGCCTGGCTTCCCCAAGGTGAGCTGAGCCTTAAAGAGAACTGAGACATTCTCCAGTTGGCAAGGGAAAGGAAGTCCCACACAGCAATCCTGAGACACACAGATGCACGGCGCACAGCCAGGGCAGAGGGCGAGCGGGGTCAGTGGCCACAGGCCGGGGTGGCATGCAGGCCAGAGCCAGGTGGTAAAGGGCTCGGTTTCTATGCTACGAGGAGCCACCTTTTGTTCTTCAGTATGGTGGCATGATCAGACCTGCACTTTCAATAGACAGTCTTGCAATCTGTGTGGAGAGGGGTGAGACTGCAGGCAAGAGAATTAATTAAGCAGGCTAGAAACAAAATCAGTGACAGAGGAAGGGCTCCTAAACCAGAATGGGCTGTGGTGACAGATTCAAAAGCAATTCCACAGGTAGTAACTACAGAAAGAGAGGACATTGCTGAAGAAAACTAACCCAACAGAAATACCTTTGCCTGGCAGATCTTCATCTCTTCTCTGCTTCACTGTCACCCAACCTGGCCACCTCACTCTGGACACTGAAAGTCAGGCTGGAAGAACCGCGCTGGCCTTCAGCCATTCCTCACAGCACCAGGGGAAAAGATACCAAATGCCACTATCCCAATGTTCCTAAATGAGCTCAAGAATGAAAAATGTCAAAGGCTGCCCACTGCGGTGAGAGGGTCCTTAAGTGGCTGCCTTTATCCCTGCAGCTTCTTCATTACAAAAATTAAATGACTTGCTACCATTATTTTTTAAACACATGTCACATATTCTTTCAATGTTATTTTAAACTTTCAACAAATGTGAATCCCCTGTATAGTTCCCTGTCTGCCTGCCTGCCTGCCTGCCTTTCTTTAAAGAAAAGCAAAAATCTATTATTATCTCCGAAATAATGGCTTCTCTCACACTTGAAACGAGTCAACGACATCTGGTGGTTTGTCTGCAGAACTGCATCCGCATTTAATCGCACTCTCATTGTTTAATAGCACATGTACATTAAGCTTGATTAGCACTTTGACCAACTGCATTAGATCAGGAGTCTCAAGCCAAGGCTGTTTGGATGAGCATCCCTCAGAGGTTTGTGTGTTCAAACTCCATGTCTCCCCACGATGGCGCTATCAGGAGAAGGTGAGACCATTAGGAGGGGTCTTTAGGTCATGGGGATGCAGCCCAAAGGGGATCGAGCACCCGGACTCACCTCTTACTCTGTTACCAGCGCAGGGAATGAGTCCATCACTCCACCGTGTGCTCTTGCGAGGCTACACTGCCCTCTCCAGAGCCCACAGAGCAGGGCCATTCACTGAGCCAAAATAAATTTAACTCTCCAGAAATTAATTGCTTCAGGTATGTCCTTAGAGAAATGGAAAGCCTGTGCCTTCAGGGCCAGTGCTCCTGGCGATGAAATGAATCATCTTCCTTTTTACCCTGAGGTGAAATGCACACAAAATTTGTATGCACAGGTAGCTGCAAAATGTGATACAACCTGCCAAGTATAAGAAAAGAAAGAGAATTGCTAATTAAATGATAATTGTTTCGTATGAAAGTACTCGCATGTGACCACTTGAGGCTAAGCTGAAGCCAACACATGTTGCATGTACATGTGGGATCACTCACTGCACATGCGGCGCCAGCAAGCACAGAGCCCAGTGTGCACAGCTGGCTGCTGCAATACCACAGGCCGCTCGATCAGTAGTGATGTCGCTTCCTGAACCAACTTCCTGCAAAGCTGAGAACAAAATAAAGCACAATTCATTCTCCACTGTACATAGTTCTTGTGTTCCCAGGAAACACAGAGATAATTTGTGACGGACGTAAAGCAGAATCGGAATGAAGGTTTTGATCATTAGGAACAGCTCTTTTTTTCCCTGCAGGAATGTTTCAGAACAGGCAGTAGATACACTTTTCCCTACTTCTCCTGCTATATCCAAATGGAAATATCAGGAGACGCCAACAGGTGGGGAGTAGAAAGCACACCCTAGAACTGAGAGAATGATGCAGGCACACATCCCCTGGGTTTTGCTCGTGCCACTTTTTTTTTTATTGAGTTCTTTATTGGTACAATTTATATACATCTCAAAATCACATATAACATTGGCAAATTTGTACCAGTATATGCCACAAGTTAATTCTCATTTTTACCCATATCCCCACCCACTCCCCCCTCCCCCCTCTATACATGCTCTTTTATTTTCTTTCTGTATCATATTTATTCCTTCCCCTCATCACATTCCCACACCAAGTTTTCTATAGAAATATTCCACTCTATAAAAACTGTCCTACTTTCTAGAACTCATTTGCATCTACAGGTGTTCATGCCAAAGAGAAGATCCGGGAATTGTCTATCTGTGATCTATTGATTTCACTTATTAGTATATCCTCCAGATGTCTCCATTTGCACCTAAATGGATC
>PVIC010049635.1:0-13072 GCA_004025085.1 Thryonomys swinderianus | reverse complement strand
AAGGTACCCACAATTGCAATGCCAATCCTTTTCAAAATGAAATTAGCACTCTGGGTAATAACTTAAAGGAGTTATAAGCTTTTTCCATTCTTGGTAGCTTCTCTCTCCATCTCCACTCCCAATCTTTTAAAATCTTGGTTCTTAGGACTTGTTAGAAAAGAAATGAATCCATGGGCCGGAGGGTTAGCTCAGTGGTTCCGGCGCCTGCCTCGCAAGCGTAAGGACCTGAGTTCGATCCCCAGTTACCACATATAATGTTGGGCGTGGTGGCTCACGCCTGTAATCCCAGCACTCGGGAGGCAGAGACGGGAGGATTGCTGAGTTCGCAGTGGCTTGCCTGGGCACCATAGTGAGCTCAGGGCCAGCCTGAACTACAAAGCAAGACCCTGTCTCCAAAAAGCCAAAAAAAAAAAAAAAAAGAAAAGAAATTAATCCACCCCACACCTATCCATCTCTGAGTGGTTTCCTTGACAATAGGAAAAGTTTTGAAATTACCATTTATACGGAACTTTAGGCAAGGAACAATCTTCTCCAGATGGTCTGAAGGTAGAGGCAGAGGATTTATCCTTCCAGTATTCACTCATTCAGTTCTTCATTTATTCACTGTATTTCCCAGGAACCACTCAGAGCAAGCAACTGTTTACTGCATACAACTGCCTTTTATTAAATAAGTAATCTTGACATATACAAGCACCTAAGATAGTGCATTATCAATTGTTTGGATTATCTATGACTATTTTGTCAATAATTATAAAATACATTTTAATGTCTCCAAAATCAGGTTACAACTCACAAAGACACATAGAGTTAAAAGAAATACTCTTGTTTATTGTTGTTCCACTCCACTTGACTGAAGATCACTGCATGGTTGAGGTTGTTTTCACTATACCAGGCACAGTGCCTGGAATATAGCAGTCCTCAGTAGGCTCTCAATGAATGTCAAGAAGATGCTCTTCCTGAAACCACCCCCTGCTCTGCACATTGCATACAGACTGCAAGTACTCACTCTCCTTTGAACTTCCAAGGCACTTGGTCACACTTATTTTCAGGCATTTCTCATACTCTAACTTGAACCACGGTGTTGTTCTAAGCCACTAGAACAAGCTCAGGGTTCCAGCTTTACTTAAGTAAGGTTTCCTATACACTATCCTCCACAGTGTCTTCCACTGTGAGCCTCAATTAAAGTGGTTTTAGTTCCAAAGATAGGTGCAATGACAGCTGCACCATGCTCTCTAATCATCTGGGCCCTCACCTCTATGAAGGCAACAATTAGGTCCTTCTCATCTCTAGGTGTCCAGTACCTCGTATACAGCAGGTACTTATAAAGTACTGCTAGTTTTGTTAGTATAACAAAATAATCAAGAAAACTTATAAAAGTTTATTTAACCTTATAAGTTTATTTAACTCACAATTTCAGAGATTTCTGTCTATGGTAGCTTGGCACTGTTGGCTGTGGCAAGGCACAACATTGTGGCAAGAGCTCTTCTCAGAAACAGCTGTTTACACAGCAGCCAGGAAGAGCCAGAAATAGACCAGGGTACCAATGCTTCGATCAAGGGCACATACTCTATAACTAACTTCTTCCTAATAGGCTCCACCTTCTAAAGATTCTACCACCTCCCAATACCCTCATAGACTGGAAATCAAACCTTCAACACATGGGCCTTCTTTAGAGGATGTATAAAATCCAAACCTCAATGAGGCATGAGAAACTTGTCCACACCCAGCTTCTTTCACTCCAGACTGGCACACTCTCCCTAACAACCTAACACAGATACACATGACATACATGTGCTTTCATAACCTACGAGCAGAAGTTGTTCAACAGTTCCAACTGTAAGAGAAGGAGGGTGAAATAGGGTCCCATAGTTTTCTTTTCTCAGAAAATTCTTACTGTGCACCACGGTCTATACCTTTTTAAATTCCTGATGACAAAGTCAATGAGAATCTCTGGGAATGAAGACCAGAGGCAGGTGTGTGTGTGCACATGTGCACACATGTTTTCCATATGCAGTCCAGGTTGAGATCTACTGTAATTGCAATAGAGTTATTTTCACTAAACAAATGTAAGAGATAAATAGATTGTACAAAGGACACGATCTTGAAGGCTCTTGAAACACTGAGCTTCCCCTAGGAACCTCAACAATGTTTCTCTGCCACACCTTTCTCTCATTTCCCTTCTGAGCACTTAACATTTTTCCATCATAAAACGGTCTCTTATGCTAGGTGACTGATAATAAATAGCTACTGCTTAAAATTACTGTCTCTTTTTGAAATACACAGTAGACCTGCGCTGGACCACATCAATGATGCCAATGTTGCCTTAGGTTGCTAGCCCAGCCTCTCAAACATCTTGGTCCCAGTTCTGTCTTTCCACTCACTACCAGCTAGTGACAAGACAACAGTATACCTATGGGACAAAAGTTCCGTCAAATGAAAAACAGACTGCCCTATTTGTAAAACTGAAAAAGTTTTATAATTTAATCTTATAATCTCAAGTGAGAAGTTGAGTGTAACAGAAAAATGTTTTTAAGTCTTCCCATGTTTGGCAAAAAAGAATTCTTTTCTAGGCTGTCTTATTTGAATTTTTAGCTTTTTTATCACCCAACATATTTCTTCTAGTATGTTTATTTTTGATAAAAGCATATCATATATCTTACTTTCTATTTTATGTGGTATGTGCTTGTGTGAAATTACTTAGAATTCTAACATAACTCATTTAAAAGAAATATATATATATAAATTGGCACTGGGAATTGAACCGAGGGCCTCTGCATCAAGCTACTTTATTACATTATTTATTTTATTTTAAGACAAAGTCTCATTAAGTCACTAGGTTGTCCAGGCTGCTCTGGAGGTTGTAATCTTCATGCCTCAGACTCCCAGAGCAGAAAACAATCTCTAGATAAAGTGAAAATATCCCTACAGTAAGAAATGTTCAGTTTTTACCTAATAGAGCATTACATTAAATCTTTTATATTTGAGTTCTATTTGGATTTTGCCAAGGAGACAAAATAGCTGAGGTCATGTGATTTATTCTTTTCCAAAAAGAGACAGTAATTTTAAGCAGTAGCTATTTATTAATCAGTCGCCTAGAGTAAGAGACAATTTTATGATAGACAAATGGTAAACTACCATCATAAAAGCAGCCAATTTATTTTCAGAAAGTTCTCTAAAATGCATCCTGTTTAGCATAGCTAATGCACTATGGTTATTGTGTGCTTGGCACTGTTCTAACCACCAACATATTTTACTCATTTGATCTTCACAACTAACTTTCTGGGAGAACAGTACACTTCCATCCCTTTTTCTTACAGTACTCAGGTGACTTATTCAAGGGCATCTCGCCAGGCCTTAACTGACTGTGCTGTTTACCTTGGAAAAGTTTTTTTTTTTTTTTTTTTTGCCGTACCAGGGATCAAACTCAGGACCATGTGCTTGCAAGGCAGGTGGGTGCTCATCATTTTGTAGGTGAATAAATTAATGTTGCCATTTTCTGAACTATTCATTTTATTTAACAAGCTTCTGTACCACCTAGTGTTTTGCTAGACTAATCTCCAAAAAGGTTCAATGTCAGAAGAAAGCCCTTGATAAAAATGTTTGTGAATCAGTCTAGAAATGCCATTAAAGTAGGCGCTTTGGCTGGGTGTGGTGGCTCATGCCTGTAATCCCAGCACTCAGGAGGTAGAAACAGGAGGATTGCTGAGTTTGAGGCTTGCCTGGGCTACATAGTGAGCTCAGGGCCAGCCTGACTACAAAGCAAGACCCTGTCTCAAAAAAAAAAAAAAAATAGGCTCTTTGGGGAGATTTACAGTTAATTTCTGAGGAGTCTTACAGGAAAGAATCCACTTAATTCTGTTGAACTCAGCACTGTCAATCATATTTAACCCTGATAATTCCATGCCTGGCTCCAATCCTCACTTTCTTTGTTGAAACCTATTAACATTCTGTAATCCAAGGTATTGTACCAGGCATATAAGGCACCTAATGAGCTTGGCTTTCTATAGCTAAGAAACAAGATATTTATTCTTTGCTAAGTGTTGTACTACTACTTCTAAGAAAGATTCCCATTTCATAGCATTTGAGTAATTTACATAAGGGAAGCCAGTTAGTGGTAGAAAAGAGATGGAAATGGGAAGGCTTGACTTCTGAACACATGTAAACTTCAGCACTGCTCTGTAGAGCCACCCTGGTATCTAAGACAGCTAGACACCTTGCCTGGAATTGGAAACTACTCTGTCACAGAATATAACTACCAATTATATCTGCAGCAGATTTTGCTTGGATCTCACACTGTGAGAATCCAAGAATTTACTTTTTTGGGATAAATTCTGCCCTCCCACCACAAGCAACGGTATTTCTGCCTTAATTGTCCACATCCGTTTTCCTTCGCATTCAGATTCCCTAAGATTCTAGCCTGGAATCCCAATTGTGTAGCTGATTCTTGGCCTCTGCAGCCTGTGTCTCACACTGCCAGTCCTGTTTTCTGTGCTCACATGTCAACAGTGGACTCTGTGTGTCTGCTGTGGCACCCAGGCCATAGGTTTACCATCACTGATTTTGACCACCTGAACCCAAGGTAGAGGGTTTGGGGCCCTACTCTGTGGCTGATAATTAAAATGAAAATGCATTAGGCCCACTTTTGCAGTTACTCAAGGTAAATCCCAAGCTGTTTCCTCCTTAAATCTTTGGATGGGGAGGCAATGAATCAAAAAGGAGTCTGAGAAACTGTAAAAATAGAAAGCCAGTCACATCTCCTTTTCATTGGAATCGAAGACCTAGGACCAGCCATGTAAGGTCTTCTCAGGCCACAGCCCACAATCTCCCACCTCAGTGCCAGAGGATCACCAAGGCTATGATTCTCAAGCAAGGAGAAGTGGAAATGTTTGATTTTTTTGTTTTTGTGGTACTGAAGACTGAACTCTGGTCCTTGTGCTTTCAAGTAGGCGTAGTATACTTGAGCTAAATCTCCGGACCTTAACTTCCTTTTTTTTTGGGGGGGGTTTTTTTTTTTTTTTTTTTTTTGCTTTTGAGACAGGGTCTCGCTTTGTAGTTCAGGCTGGCTCTGAGCTCACTATGTAGCCCAGGCAAGCTTCGAACTCAGCAATCCTCCTGCCTCTGCCTCCTCCCGAGTGCTGGGATTACAGGTGTAAGCCGTAACTTCCTTTTAAGAATAAACCAAATCGGGCTGGAGATTTACCTCAGTGGTTCCGGCGCCTGCCTCGCAAGCGCAAGGTCCTGAGTTCGATCCTGGTAACCACATACATGGCTGGGCGTGGTGACTCACGCCCACCAGCAATCAATACCACATACCACAGTGCCGGGGCATGGTGGCTCACGCCTGTAATCCCAGTACTCGGGAGGCAGACAGAGGCAGGAGGATTGCCGAGTTTGAGGCTTGCCTGGGCTATATACTGAGCTCAGGGGCCAGCCTGAACTACAGAGCGAGACCCTGTCTCCCCCCCCAAAAAAAAAAAAAAGAATAAACCAAATCTTCAATTTTATAGGCATAAATCCTGAAGTCAGAGATGGAGTTTTTCTGTATATTAATAAGAAAGGCAGGATTGAATACAGACCACCTGATGCTAGGCCCTGCCTTTTCTTCTGCTTTCATTCCTTATATTTTTTATTTGAATCTTTATTGGTATATTATATATACACATCATGATCACACTCAACACCGAGAATTTGTACCAGTACATGACACAACTTAATTCTCATTTTTTCCCGTTCCCCTACCCAACCTACAATCCCCCACTCCCTATATACATAAGCTTTCTTTTTTTCATGTCATTTCCTTTCCCCTCATTATTTACCCCTATACCCCATTTCCCTTAGAAAATTTTCTATTTCACAATATCTATCATACACTCTAGAACTCATTTACATCTTGAGTTTTTCATACCAGAGAAAACATATCATATTTACACATCTGTGACCTATTTATTTCACTATGTCTTGAAGGTATGTCCAGTTGAGTATAAATGACTCATGTGGACTCTTCCTCTCCCTCTTCCTCAGTCACAATCAGACCTGGCACTTGTTTCAGATGACCCTTCTGCCAGATGCACTGATGGACTAGCAAGGGGTCTCCTGAACACACTCGTAAGATTCCTGCAGGTGCAGTTTGCAGACAAGCTCGTTTTCACTGGCCACTTGGAAAAAGCAGACCTTTGAAAACCTTTGCTTGGTTTTAGCAGTGACAAGACAGGATCAAGTCTGCCTTCTTAAAAAATCCACACTATTTCCACAGCATTGTGCTCATTTGAGAACCTGATAACAAGTGTGTTGTCTCAACAGGTCATCCTGATAATGAGCTGCTGGCAAGCTCAAAGCTTACAAAAAGGGGAACTGACTGAGGAATCCATGTGCAGCTGTGCCTTCATTCCACTCTGATGGTCAGGGCCTCCCAGCCTCTGGTTTCCTTTCAGAAATAGTCACATTCACACTTCTAGGAAATTGATCCTAGCAGTCCTAGGAAATGAAATTTGGGGCCTACTAAACATACATTATGAAGTTAAATTCTATTTTGATATCATGGAATCAAATTTTCAGACAAGAATACCTCAGACATGGTAGTCTCTGGTAATGAATTAAAGTGGATTATGTTAATTTTACCTAATTTTAAGTCAGTGCAATGTTTTAAACCTAAAGTAACAACTCAGCATACTCTGGACAACACACTTTCCCAGAAAGAATGTATTAGTTATCCACTCTGTTTATCAAATTATTCTAAAACACAGTAACTTAAATAACATTTATTTTCTCATTTTCAGTCAGACTTCAGTAGATGTTGACTTAACAACAAATATTCATCTTCTCATTGTCCATGGGTCTGGCACAGGGTGTCATATGAACTGGTGGTCAAATATCGATGAGACATCAGTCATCTGAAGTTGTCATGGGACTGGAGGATCTGCTTCCAAGATGGCAAACCAAGCATGATGATTTTTTTTTTTTTTTTTTTGAGACAGTGTCTCTCTTTGTGTTTCAGGCTGGCCCTGAGCTCACTATGTAGCCCAGGCAAACCTCTAACTCACAGAAATCTTCCTGCCTCTGCCTCTGCCTCTCAAGTGCTGGGATAACAGGCGTGAGCCACCATACCCAGCATTGTGGTGTGTGGTACTGACTGCTGGTGTGCGTGGGTCACCATGCCTGGCGTTGTGGTATGTGGTTACTGGTGATCAAACTTGGGGTCCTGCACTTGCAAGGCAGATGCTGGAACCACTGAGCTAACTCCTGGGCCCAACCCCATATGACTTTTGACCAGAAGTCTCCCCTTACCCTTTAAGAACTCTCCATAGAACTACTTAGTAGGCTTGCAATACAACAGACAGGAGACAGATCAAGAAAGAAACAATGTCTTCTATTACCAAGTTTTGGAAGTGCTATATTATTACTTCAACATTCTATCTGTTGGAAGGGAGTCACTGGTGTCCCCATACTCAAAGGGGATAAAATAAAGTTCCTAAGCATAATGAGCATAATAAAAGATAACAGGAAATAGATGTTTTACAAATAGGCAGGGAATCAAGAGACGAAAGAAGAGAGAAAGAGGGGAAGATGAAAAAAGGAATGAAGATGTGTTATGTATATGTACCAACTCTCTATGAACAACGCAATCATTGTGTATTGCAAACATGTATCAATAAAAAGTAAAGACTGCAGATAGATTTTAAAACTGCCACAGACAACAAAATATTATTTACTTATCTATTAATAACAACTTATCAAAGCTCACTGTACCACCATTTTCAAATTAATACTTTTTTTTTTTTTTTTGGTTTTTTTGTTTTCGTTTTTGAGACAGGGTCTCACTTTGTAGTTCAGGCTGGCCCTGAGCTCACTATGTAGCCCAGGCAAGCCTTGAACTCAGCAATCCTCCTGTCTCTGCCTCCCAAGTGCTGGGATTACAAGCGTGAGCCACCACGCCCGGCAAATTAATGCTTTTTAAATCAGCAAGATTTCTTTGCTAAGTTTCAAAGCAGAAAGTTAAAATATAGGAATTTCTGGAAGGGCATGTCCACTTCTGATAAGTTTTCCAAAACCAAATGTCATACTAACTAAAACAACAAGATCCTCTCTTCATCTCTCCAAAAGATCTTGAAAACATTTCCTTTTAGGCAAGAGAAGTTAATGGAAATTAATGAATGAATAAAATAATCTTGTATCAAATATCTTTCTTTCAAGTATCTATTAATATTCACTGCTTTCCTAGCCAAAAGCCAATTCATAAGAAAACACTTTTATTCCATTTCTACTTAAAGGGTATATAATCAGTATGAAAACTGCAATACTGCTTTTCAGTACTATCCATAATGTGGCTAATTCCACCTAGAGGATGAAAATGGTACTGAAGGATTTTTGAAAAGACTTTGCAGGTGTTTCATGAATTACACATTCATGATACTTCATAAAATCATATTACATATATGATGTATTTGGGTCTCTTCCATTTCCTACATAAATTCTTCAATAAAGTAAACAATCTTTGTTTTAAAAATATAATTTTTACATGATGCTACTTCTGGAATTCTCTAGTCTAGGCCAACAACCTAGCATATAGCCAAGAACCAGGAAACAATCCAGAAAGTCTCCTCATAGTCAAAAGATGTCACAGTATCCATACCCTGAAGCCCTACTTGACTGACAACTAACAGAGAACACTTGGCTGACTGGCACATTAAACTGAAGGAACCAATAAGATTCATGAATTTTACTCCACAGAACAGTCCTTCTCCCAGAACTTATTTCCACTTTCCTACTGTATACTTGAGTGCTAAAGACCTTACAGTCTGAATAGTAATCTTACAGCAGTAGAAGAAAAACTGACTTAACAAAGTTTATTTTTGTTAGGCTATTAAGACCGACAAGTGACAGCAAATTAGAGAAGTATAGAAGAGACTTAAAACCACCTCAATTTGGGGCCAGTTAATTTGGAAACAAGCAACAAAATCCAACTTCAGCTTATGATAGTAACTTGGTTTGGCAAGGATTGACACTTGTTTTATTTTTTCCATTGGTGAGGACTGAATCCAAGGCCTCATGCATATCAGGCAAGTGCTGTATAACTAAGCTATATACCCCTAGCACTAAAAAGAAGTTCAATAAAACTTTATTAAAAAGTATTGTTTCAGCTGGGTGTGGTGATCCAGACCTATAATTCCAGTATTTGGGAGGCTGAGGTAGGAGGATCATGGATAGTTCAAGGCCATCCATAAATACATAGGGAGACCTTATCTCAAAAAAGAGTTTGGTTTGATATTGAAAGGAATGAGTTTCCTGAGGGTTGTAAACAATGAGTTTGATAGAATATTTTAAGTAGATATTAACTTAAAAATTACTTTTATTACTGTCACAATGAATAGAAATAACATCCTTGTTAAGAAAACTCAAATTTGCAAAAAATAAAAAAATAGAGAAGTGCAAACTTTCCTACTTTCTGGCTACACCTTGGAACCCAGACAAGCAGTGGAATAGAAGAACCAACACACACACACACACACACACACACACACACACACACCCCTCTTATTCCTCTGGTTCCTCAGCAATAACCACTTAGCAGTTTCATGTGTATTTTTCAAAAATATTGATGTATATATGCTCATGTCCTTTCAGGAACACAGAGAAAAAAGGAATTAAGATGTATTATTTACATGTACCAACTCTATATTACAAATGTAAACATTACTTACTATAAGCATATACTACTAAATACTCCAAAAAAATGGAAAAAATATTTACATGTTACACTTCATAAGTATTGTTTCACTTTGTGTTAACATTAAAAAACTACCAAAATTACCATAATGTTATAAGTGATTTTTCCCAGCAGCAATTTTTCTTCTCTAAAACTTGGATTTTTAACTTTGTCTTTCTCTAACTTTTTTTTTTTTTTTTTTTTTTTGGAGACAGGGTCTCGCTTTGTAGTTCAGGCTGGCTCTGAGCTCACTTGTAGCCCAGGCAAGCCTTGAACTCAGCAATCCTCCTGTCTCTGCCTCTCAAGTGCTGGGATTACAGGCATGAGCCACCACGCCCGGCTTTAACTTTGTCTTTCAAAAGGTATAGTTTTCATATAATTTAATTCCATTCAAAATGTAATCAAACACCTATCAGGTGCCAAGTACCATGCTCAATACAGAGTAAGACAAAATATATACTCACAAAGAGACTGGTAGTTAGAAGGTAGAGAGAGGGTAATCAAGTAAAAAAAGACTGAGAGGACCAAAGGAAGTAAATACTATAATAAACTACCTGATGCCCAAGAGGTTAAAAGGACAGCAAATAGCTTTCCACTAACTTGAGAAACAGCCTTGTAACTCACTCTTGTTTGCTTCCAGCTTCCTTACTGCTTCTGTCACATCACCGTCTTCTTCCCACCAACTCTAAGCTGTCTGAACTCGACTTGTTTCCAAATAATTTTGAACCTTAGATGACAACAGCACAGTAAACTTGGGTTAGGATGACAGTGCTATGGCTCTGAAATTACAAAGGAAAGCCCAACAATAAATAGCATGTTAATCACAGAGATTTTAAATATGACTTTGTCTCTGTAATTCTTTAAAATGTTTTCTTCTCTCCTAGGGTAAGTAGATGTTTAAAACCATGGTGGTCCCAACTAGATCAGGCAGGTGAAAATGCAGTATGATTAGAATTCCAGTGATTTTCTAAGAGAAACAATCATACAGTCTCTACTGAAGTCCAAAACCAAACGGTAGCTCTGGGAAGGTTTATCTTCAAGACACAGATAACAGTGTGACAAGCAACTCTGGCTTAAGTATCCTATAGCACTCATTATAAAAAGTCGATTTTCATTCTAAGTCAGCCAGATCTCTAAGAACGTACCAATTTGTTCCTCCTTTCATCTCCATGGCTGTGGTCCTCCCACAGAAAAATACAAAAGACCAGAAGGAGAAAATGGTACAACATATCAGGATGAGCAATGTTTTCCCATCAAGTTAGGCCTTCATATATGGGAACATATTTGTACATTTTCAGGAAAATACTTTCTTTGCTTTCAGGCTGAATCTGAAAAAAAGGGCACCTAAATCACTAAGTAGCAGGATCTTTATGCAAATAAAAACAACATGAACCTGAAGTTATTAAATATAAATGTAATGTTAGGTTATTATAATTATTTCAAGTCTGCTAGTAAATAGCTTACAAATTGCTTCTTGCTCTAAAGTAATTTTAAATGTGAAAAGTATTCATCATTTTTTCTGAGACAGGGCCTAAATTGTCCACACTGGCCCCAAACTAGTGATCCTCCTGCTTTAGTCTCCCAGCTGGTTGGAATTAAGTACAAGTGTGCTGTGTGCAAGCGTGTGTGTGTATGTGTGTGCGTGCACACATGTACATGTACATACATACACATGCATGTCACTGTATCTGGCTGAAAACTGTTCATTTGTCAGGAAAACTGTGAACTATATTACATAGAATAAAACATTTATTGTGATTTTTTCTCCTGTGACATAAGATTTAGTTTCCCTAACTCTCCAAATGATACGGTTGCAGAACCTCTTTCAGCTGGTTTTGCCTGAAAATGATAAAGATTAAAGATATTAGAAATATACTCAACCCCTTAATCCTATCAATTTTTTTTTTTGAGACAGAGTCTCGCTTTGTAGTTCAGGATGACCCTCAGCTCACTATGTAGCCCAGGCAAGCCTCAAACTCAGCAATCCTCCTGAGTGCTGCCTGGGATGACAGGCATGAGCCACCACGCCCGGCACTGTGGTATGTGGTATTGATTGCTGGTAGGTGTGAGTCACCACACCCAGCATTGTATGTGGTTACTGGGATCGAACTCAGGACCCTGCGCTTGCAAGGCAGGCACCAGAACCACTGAGCTAAATCTCCAGCCCTCAAATATTTTTTTTTATAAACATCCTAAGTTAATAAGTAATAAAACAGAAACATGAACACACTAAGAAAAGTGATGCCTTGATAATGTTACCTGAGAATCATGGTATTTCCATCCTATCATGTGATAGATCTGGTATGTGGCAGGTACTGAACCATCCGGATTTCTGTACATTTCTATAAAGAGAAATAATGGTTAAAGTCTGAAAAAAAATTGCTCAATAAAAATCAGCTCTTTGAAAGAGAAATGGGAACTAGGAGAATTTTAAGATTCTGAGAATGTCTCACATAAAAAAATATTAATAGGAGAAGGGCTGATAGTAAGGAAAAAAAGGCTGTTTGGAAAAAGATACAGAGCTAAGGACCTGGGTTTTGCATGGAAGGACATGAAGTCTGACTGCATCTTCACAGAAAAAGAAAGAGCACTGGTGACAATCAGCATGGCACAGCTCAAGCCTCCCAGTGAGACGGGACGTGATCAGCCCTCACCTCTGTAAACTGCCGCAGCCGCCAGCATCGTGTCTCGGTGCAGCAGGGCTTTCCTATTCCAGGAACAGTTACTCTCTCCCATACCTAAAAATACATTACAGGCAGTGCTAAGAAAGCACAGTAAACACCCTGAGCAGCTCAAAACCACACACTTAACACATCTCCTCTGCAGTGTTATCGATCCTCAGTCTCTGACAGTCATGTAAAACAACCTACATCTCATTTCACTTTCAGATTACAGCTAGGCTTCTCAGTGCTTCTGACACAAAACTGCTTGAAACCTCTTGAATATTAAGACAGGTGAAAAAGTCAAAGCTCAGGAGGGAAGCCCTACAATGCCTTCCTTGCCAGCAGTAGTCTGTAAAGTAAGCCAGTTGGGCAAAAGCAAAAAGACTTGAGCCCCTGTGTGAGTCATTAAGTATTGACAAGCACCTTTCTAAGTATGATACATCTTATGTTCCTTTTAGCTCTGTTCTTTGAAAGAAGACAGAACAATGGCACAATGCCTCCTTCCTTTAAAGCCGAAAATATGACTGCAAAACTCAAAAGAGAAGGCTATGAGACTCACTAGACAGTATCAAAGCTACTATGTGTTCACAGATTTTCCAACATTAGGTAAAAATGATGTGCATTTTTAAAGGTGTTTCCAGTATTTTACAATTTCTTTTTGGACTTCTTTAAAATTCATAATGAAAAGCTAGGACATTATTGCATT
>PVIC010049634.1:0-13090 GCA_004025085.1 Thryonomys swinderianus | reverse complement strand
TAGTCCTAGTTTTCTGAGAAATCTCCACACGGATCTCCACAATGGTTGCACAAGTCTGCAATCCCACCAACAGTGTAGAAGGGTTCCTTTCTCCCCATATCTTCCTAATCTTAACCTCCATTGTTCCTAAAAGTCAATCTTCAATTATTAGAGAATATGATCTTGGCATATTATACAGTAACAGATTGGAAAATATAGTATTTCAATTTATTTTCTGTATCAATAAGAATGTGCTATGTGTATTATAAGAAATCAAAATTATGTAAGATCATAAGTGAATTTACAAAATGTTGTATACAAAAACATTCATAGCAGCATTAGTTATAATTGATCATAGTGGATACAACCCAAACACCCACCACCAGGTGAATGGCTACACAGAACTTTGGTACATTTATGTGGAATACAACCTATGCATAAAAAGAAATACACTAGTTACATATAATAACATAGGCAAATTATCATATGCAAATTGGGTGAAAAGAATCCACAGAACTTATTATATAATTATTTCTATGAAATTACAAAATGTAATCTATAGTGATACAAATGAGAGCAATGGTTGCTGCTGGTAGGAGTGAGGAGGCTACTGGTAAAGGATAAGTAAAGAATATTTTGCTTAATTGATAGTGAATACATTTATCAAAAACTCTGTGAAACATGGTTTTATACTTCAATATAGTTAATAAGTACCTTTCAAATAAAACTGAAAAGTGTATGAGTGCACAGCAAATGATTAATAAATAACAACAATCTCTTTCATGAACTCCAAATACCAAAACAACAAAACTAAGGTTGGCAACCAAATTTCCATATAACCCTCCTGGAAGAATGAAGGAGGTAGGGGACAATAAGGTTCACGTAGGTAATGTTGTCTGTAGGGCTATGAAAGAGTGTAATCATTGCCCTCCATAGCATAAAATCAATAGCTAGTAAACATACAACCTGAAGCAGAAAGGTCAAAAGAGCCAAGGAAAATGTGTTAAAATGAATTATCCTGGGGAAGAAGAAATGGGACCATGGGAAGTAGACGGTTGCTGTATCTTAGAACAATTTTTGTTGAATATTTCATACTACAGGCAAAGTAAAATTTAGACAAAAAAGAACAATGGTTTTAATTAAAGCAAGAAAACTATGATAAGCCAAAATAAACAGATATGTAAATACAACAAAGGCATAAAGTAAAAAAATAACTTGGAATAAAAAAATAACTTGGAAAAACTTGGGTCTGAGATCCAGCTCTGCCTCAATCTAGCTGTGAGAATCAGAAATCAGTAACCCTCACTTCCCCCAGTCAACCCTTACCAATGGTTTCTCCACTTGTAAAACAGAGACAGAAGAAATAGTGTTAGGATGCTGGTCATTTGAGATATCTCAGGAAAGAATGATGATACTGAATTTACTAGGGTAGAATCTCCTTTGCTTAGCCTTTCCAAAAAAGGGGTGCCAAAATTTTATTTCAAATGGTCATTGGTGATGGGAGTGGTGGGTGAGTAGAGCAACTTTCTAGTTTATAACCCAGAAAAGATGATGATGATGATGATGATGCTGATGATGATGATGATGGTGATGATGATGATGATGATGATGATGATGATGATGATGATGATGATGATGATGGTGAGGAAGGGATGGAATAGGGACAGATGCTTGGAGCCCAGAAAACAAGTGGACCTAATTGTACTAAGAAGGGTAAATGTTTTGAGATTAGAGACAAAGAACTGCAGATTCCTCAAATATCTGATAAATGCCTCTTCTTACATAATGCAATAGAGTTATATGCATTCTGAAGGTGAAGGAAATAACTGCCTTGAGAATCTTTGTTTTTCTGAGTGAAAATTCATGAAGTTTAACCAACCCAGACTCTAAAGTACTTTATCTTTTTTTAGTTCCTTTCATCTACAAACCTGAGAGAAACTCTAGTATTTCTCTTTGATTTCTGAGAGAAACTCTAGTATTTCTCTTTGATATTTCATTACATCTGGTAACAAAATATAAATTTTAGTTTTTGTATAAAGCATGAGCATTTGTGAGTTCCTTAGAAATTGGCAGGACATGCTGAGCACTTTTATAACAGTAGTTATAAGGGATTGCAACCAATTATGTTTTATCAATTATAGATATTTATATATAGGCTTGCTAGTAGGATTCTGGGAAGAAATATATCACTGTGTCCCCACTAGGCTCATATTCTAGCACTGATAGCTGGATAGTTTATATCTGAGCTAAAAGGAAATCCCAACCATTCAAACTATAGAACTACATTGAGTGATGCTAGAAAGAGTTTAGAAAAAGAGATTCTGTAATGATAATTAACGCAGTAACATTTGTGGCACCTTCTGACTAAGTGTGATCTAACAGTGCCCTGGTATATCCTCCTGAGCCCAGAAGACATGAAAATCAACCTATGCAGTAAGAATAGTTCTAAACTAAAATAAAGAACAAGGATGATTGTGATCAACACACTACTTGCAACAGCCATACTCAACATGGCAGGGGGGAATCTATGCCAGCCAAGGTCTCCTGTTTGGGAGTTTATTTCCTATGTCCCAAGCATACACTTAACTTCAAAGGAATTTGGATCATACCCATCTATCACCTTCACTCTCTCTTTAGGAGTTTCATACAGTCTCTGAGAATCAAAAAACAAAGCTTTTCCTTTATATAAAACTTGACCTGAACTGCATCCAATTCTCAACCAACATCAGCTGCCCAGTTTGTAGTAAGCAAACATGACATCATTTCTAAAGTCAGATTTGAACTTCCAGATGGTACAAACTACAAGCAGGCACACAGGCCTTCTGATGCAGGCAAACTTAAAGACAAGAAGGATCAGACAAGGAAAATAATATTGAATTAAAAATTAAAATATCTCATTTCAACCTTAGCACCAATAAGTTGGATTAAGGTCCTCCTTACTGATATTCTCATTTCACTCAATAGTGAGCATCATTTTTAAAAGGATCATAAAAGCCTTTAAGTTTAGATTCTATTCCAACATCAGGAAGAAACATCAAAGTCTAAA
Organism: Thryonomys swinderianus; assembly: GCA_004025085.1. Taxonomy (NCBI): domain Eukaryota; kingdom Metazoa; phylum Chordata; class Mammalia; order Rodentia; family Thryonomyidae; genus Thryonomys; species Thryonomys swinderianus. The sequence goes on along the minus strand of PVIC010049634.1, from coordinate 10,065 downwards.
TGTTTGGGAACATGGAATACCTTTCTCTGCCTCTTCACTCAACACCAAATAATTTTAAGGACCCTTGACATTCTCTCTCTTAAACTTTGGCAGTTGACTTAATAATAATATTTGGCAAAGCAAAGAGCACTATCATTTCCCAAAAAAGAGAAAATTAGAACTGTACAATGCAGACAGTGCATAAAGATATGTAAGGTGGAATACCCAACTTTTATATATGATTTAATCACATGGGACAAGTCAGTAAGGTTACAAATAGGATGATTATTCCTTTTCTAGGAGAATCACTTGTTTCTTTATGATCAAGTGTGTGTGCATGTGTATGTGTGTTTGCATGTGCATGTGCAATATAACATGAAATTTTAACCATTTACCTGGAAGTATAAAACATTTCATGTTATTTCACTTCCAGGTAATAACTTGAAAGAAAGGAACTACAGCAATGAAATTGGCAAAAAAAATTCCAGAATCAAAGTTAAGCATTATTAATCTTCATGTCAGCACCCAGTAATTATAACCAATTCCAATGTGGAGATATGTTTTTAAAAGTTATGTACAAAAGGCTCCCGACCCGACAACTATATTTTACAGGGGCCTTCTGAAACAGTTTCAATGTTGTGACAAAACCTCAAAGTGCTACTTGATGTACCATAAATAATATTTTAATATGAAATGGTTGTTTCAATTTTAAAATGACTACTACAACACTTGAGGGGGAAAAAAGGGCCACTTGAAAATGTTCACAGATTAAATGCTGCTTTTTTGACAACACTTTGGGAATTAAATAAACATGCTACCACAAAAAACAACTTTAACAGAAAATTCTCATAAAAGTTCTCAATACAGCATTATTTTACCTTCAAAGTTTCATTTGTTTGTTTTTCCTAATAGTAGACTCAGGTTAAGAGTACGTTTGAATTTAATTCAACTTGCAATCATTCAAATGAAGAGACAGCTTCAAAATTCAATGTATACATAACATGCACAGCCTCTAAAGAGACAAACACTAAAATAATAACCTCAGAATCCAAAGCTGCTGTGGTAGGAACCATCAGACCTTACTCATATCCAGTTCTTTTTCTTTTGAATGCAGGAAGATCATGCGTCCTAACCCCTTTTCAGAAACATAGAAGCCTGGTGTGACTCATCAAATTTAAAGAGAATGAGATATAACACTTTCTGTTGGTGCCACTCCACACTCTTCCCTTCCTCAGACATCTTGGAGTCCACATTTTCCAGATGATAGAACTGCAAGATGGCAGAACTGCTAAGTCTTGATTTTCAAGTGACCTCTAAAGGCAGGTCTTTCCCCCTTAACGCCCAATCCCCAATATACACTGCATTTACTGTATGATGTGCTAAATTACTTCCAAATTATTATGATAATTTCTCCTGGGTTTGTTAAAAAGTGGGCACTTTAAAACTAGAAAGATTTGTTTGTCTTAGCATTTATCATAAACTAGAAAAAAACAGCCACTGTATTCCTACTACTTTTTCTACATTAAATCTACTTCCCATGTCTTTTCACCCCACATTCAAAGAAGGGAGCAAAACGACAAGAGCCAAGGACAGAGTTAACAAGAAAAAGCAGTAAGATCCTTGGGAGTAAGCACAGAGGCCAAAGAACAAGGCCTCAGGAAAGACAAGGAGACTGACAAAGAAGCTTATGTGCTTCAGGAAGAGACAAGGGGCTCTTGGGTGAGCAGCTGTTTTTCAAACATTCTCCACATTTCAAATATATGTTCAATAAACAGGGCAAAAGACTCACCTACAGACCTTACAAATGTCAGGAATATAATGAAAGTGTTACATGAAGATAATAGTACCTCTTGCCTCTAGTTACTTTGAGGTTAAATTAAGTAACACATATTAGGTACTTAGCTTAGTGCCTGGCACCTAGAAACACTCAATAAATTTTTGCTATTGTTATTATATTTTATGATTCTACTTTCCACAGCCTCCCACCCAGTGATTTATATATGTAGGAATGCAATAAAGGTAGCTGATCAACAACCCTCAGGAAGAGTAGACAACCAATAACTAAAGTTTTGTGCTCCAACATGTACTAGATTGTTATAGCATCTGATGTTTAAAATATTTCACTCAGCACACACTTTGTGATATGTGTGTGAATGCACAGGGGTGGATAGGTATATTTCCCAACTGGGAATAAATTCTCTGGGAGGGTTAATTAGCTTATGAAAGACTTAAATTAAAAGTAAATATTCCAGAGTCAGCCCCCAAAGGCTCCTTAATATGCTTTGCATTTGATGAACATCTGAAAATTGCTCAGTTAACATAATTGCCATGATCAGTGATTTTTTTTCCTCTTGGTAAAGTAAGTGGTGCTGGAGGTATGTGGATCAGCTGCACAGACATGTCCATACTTCTAGGAACAAGATTTAAAGCCATGTATCCAGAATAAATATTATGCCAGCCACATCTATAGCTTTAAATTTTCTAAGAACCTCATTCATAAAGTCAAAAAAGCCTAGTGATCTCAGTGGTGCATGCCTATAATCCCAGCACTCTGGAGGCTAAGGCAGGAAGATCGCTGCAATTTGAGGCCAGTGTTGGCTACACAATGAGTTCAAGGCCACCCTGGCCTACATAACAAGACCTTGTCTGAAATAACAACAGAGTAAAAAGAAAAAGAGATTAATTTTAATTTCATTTGACCTACTATATCTAGAATATTATTGTTCAGTATACAATCAATATGAAATATACTAATGGACATTTTCATTTTTTTCACTTCAGATTGTCTTGAAAATCTAGTACTTATTTTACATTTTCAGTATATCTCTGTTGGAACCAGCCACATTTCAGGAGTTCAAAAGTCATGTATGCTATCTTATGACTAACATATTTTAAGCATGGGTTTACACTCTAATAATCACAAAAGTTTTAGCACTTGGGACAGTCTTAAGGTTTCCATCTCCTTTGTACTGAGATGCTTCAAGGAGAACTTCTGTCCACAGCAAACACAAGGTTGTCTGAACCCTGCCACAAGAAATGCCATCCCACTGACTAGGAGTGAAGGTTTATGACCTCAAAAGAACAAAGAACTAGAGCTGAAGGAGAACTCAAAGAGGCTGCATCCCTGAGATGCATACCTAGAGACCAGGTCACACGAGGCAGAACCATAGCCATCCACCATCTACCATCAGAGGCAACTGAACTCTCAAAAAGAGAACTAATAACTGTCTCTGAACTAAATGAAAAGATGATTCACTTAGCGTGAGTCTTTCTGGAGTCTTACTGGAAGAATTCAGAGCAATCCTTGTTCAAAAAACAGCTCAAACCAATCTCTAATCATCTAGAAAGTTCCTTTTCAGCCATCAAACATGGCTGAGCTGATGGGACTTTGTTCATCTTATCCTACGCTCAGTTATGTTCTTAATTTTCACTTTTGAAGCTATTTTAGTACCAGTAGATACCCTTTCAATGTTCAGTGACTAGAATCACTCATTTATTCAACAAATATGAAATTATTTTGTACTAGGCATTATTCTAGTTGTTAGGTATTCAGCCTTTTCAACAAGATAAACTCTCCCTTAACGAACTATATGTATGTGAAACTGAAGTTGAGGGTGGGAATAAAGAAAAGGTGTATTATGTCCATATATTTAATAAAATAGGCTTTTAGTAAGAGCATAAAAACTTCAGTAAAAGCCTTGTAATATTAAATTCAAATTGAGGCTATTAGTCTGAGGAAAAAATTCAAGGTGAATGAATACATAATACCATGTTGAACTAGAAATTAAGTAAGTTACTAAAGACCAGGACATTCTTGTAATTAGCTAAGAGGGGGCAATTTGATGCATATTTTCTTATAAATCTCCTTAGGTGTTCCATGGAAAATAGACACTAAGAGACAAAGGGAGCCTGCAGCCAGGTAGGGAGCTGCTGCAGTGACCAGCGGGAAACAGGCAGTGACTGCCTCATCCAGAATCGAAGTGCTGCCGAGCAAAAGTGGCTGTGTGAGATATGTTTTCAGATGCAATCAGGAGATGACTGGCAGAACTGAGAGTCTGTGTATATGGAATGAAAGGAAGAAATCAAAGATAATTCCTGCACTGCTGACTGGAACAGCTCAGGAGATAGTGGAAGTATTGCTTATGCTGGGAAAGAGGAAAAGACATGAGAAAAGAAAATAAGGAGTTCAGGATTATACACCTGTAGTTTAAAATGCTTGGAAAATACCTAAAAGGCAAAGGGCTACATGTCTCCCAAGCTACTGATATTATAGAGACTAGACTAGGGTCTAAACTTGGTGTACAGGAGCAGTCCTGGAATTATACTCACATTTCTCCATAAGACCAATTGGAATGTTGTCTGCACATTTACAGAATCACTCCCAGTTAGATATACATGTCCAAGATCAAATTCACAGAAAAGTTTAAGGAGAGGACATTTCTGCTTGAAAACCAACAGGTCTCTTTCCTTAAAAAGTCCTAGGAATTCAGTTTTAGGTATAAACTCTGTCATACTCTGTCAGGAGGAACAAGAGATTTGATGACTTCAGCTAATCCTTCAGCCCTTCAAGGCCTCAAGTTACTGTCAATGAGGTATTTATCTTCCTGATGGTCACTACAGTCCATGGAGTTCTACTGCATAGGGAAAAAGGACCATACAATCCCACCTGTGTGTGTATGCTGACATCCAGCTATCAATGAAAGGCTTATATACTAGTAAGGAGAAAAACCTACATTACATTTAAAAATATTTGGATAGAACAGAAGTAATAATGGTATATTATAGGGTGCTTCATAATTTATACTATACCTTCAATATTATGTCTGCTTTCTTATATTTCAATTCAAAAACTAGAATTCAGGGATACTTAGTAATATGTAACCATATGCTATTCTTTTAAAACTTAAGTTACAAGTACCAGCTTATTAATAACATATTTGAGATTTTCAGTTTGTAAAGGTACATTTGTTTTACATACCTGTCAAAAAATTATACTTCAGTCCTACACGCCACCTACTTGACGATAACAAGGTTGGGTTAAGAGAACTTTGCATCACCTACAAGGAAGAATTCATATCATATGTGGGCTAATAACACAACCAACTTTATAAAACCTGTTTTCATACTTAAAGTTTTTGGCTACTTCTTACACTAAAATTAGGTGGTTTTAAGTGACTAGTCCAAAGTTCAATATTTAATGCTCAGTTCGGCTCCAGCAAATTTCTGAAAACACATGGGAACTGTAACTCATGTGTTAATACTTTAAAGTTTTTGTTAATAAAACTTCCAACATTAACCTTACCTCAGTGAACTTACCTCCCCAGTTTTTATGTTCACTATAAAACTATAGTGTCATAATATTTTTGAATTACTACAAAAGGAAGTAAGCAATTCCAAAGTTAATGTTATTTTGCAACATGATGATTGTCAGAAATACAAATACTTAAAGCCAATTTATAAAACTATCAATCTTAGTTCCTCCTAAAATCTAAAAGGTCCATCTTCAAAACATTAACAAGAAAACTAAGCTTAAGAAAATAGTACATATCATTCATATTGCACTTTCCTTTCAAGTAAGAAAGTTACATTTAAACATAATATTGTGATTTAACATGATATTTTTCAAATATCAATCCTCTTTAAGTATGCTATCAAACTTCCAAACTATCACTGAAGTCTAAAGAATTTAAATAACTGATACTCTAGTATTTTTTTAAAAATACTTTTGTGATCTCAGGGTTAATGATTTTCAGTAAAACCAAATAATAACAGTCATGCAGGTATTCTTGAAATATTTGTAAACAACTAATAAGTTAGGGACTCATGACATCTGATTAAGTCCATCTTTTGGAACTGGACTGCTCAAGTACCCCCTAGGGAATAAGAACCTATACTGAAAGATTCATGAGTTTGCTATAAGAATTAAATACTTTTATCTTCTTATATTGTTTTATCATGTGATGATCACAAAAATTAAAAATGAACTTATTCTAGATCATGTAAATAATTTCTTACAATCAAGCATTGCTGTTTCAATACAGACCATCCTCTACTTATGATGGTTTAACTCAAATAATATTTTCATGGTATAATGTTATAGAGATGACATGTATTTAGTAATTAATATGAACTTTGAACTTGGATCTTTTCCTGATTTAGCAACACATGGTACAATAGTCTCTTGTGATACTGGGTAATCAGCCACATGATGGATCACAAAGGGAAACACCAAACATTTACAGTTTATTGTGTTACTAAACTCCGATGTTGGGCAGTTGGCATGTATTAGCTGCATTTCCTGCTTATGATATTTATAATTTATAACGGGTTCATTAGAATGTAATCCCATCATAAACTGAGGAATAGATCTACATGCCTTTGTGTTTCCATATAAGAAGATGTTGGTTGAAGGGAAAAAGTAAACAATGACTTTGTTTCTTTGATGTATTTCTTCCAAGTCTTGGCCACAGGATATCATGATAACTATGCAAACAAGGCAGCATGGTAATCAGAACAAAAACTAAGACTCCATATAGAGTACTGCTCTGCAGACCCCAGAGCAAATGCCAGAGCCATACCAGCTGCTATATTCAAATCAAGTCTAAATTCATATTTAGAAAGCACTGCACTCTTCACATCAAATTAATATCATTAATTTAAAGTGTATTAACTTTGGATTGTATTATCATTTACTGTGTAATCTTCATTTGATTTCATTTATTTGCAAGACATAAACATGTTTATCTTTCTTTGCACCTAGTGATTATTAAGTTAACATGAGTAGTAACTATGACATAATGCAGTACTGGGTTCTATGAGGTTCTTCTCACAGAGCTAATATGAGAGAGTTGTAATTTAAAGTTCCAACTTTTGGTTCAAAACCCACTCTATCTGCCCATGCCCAGGTTCATTTTTGGCTCTACTAGCATCTGGGTGTAGGGCAATTAGCAAAGTTGCTTGTTTGCCAGGGACTCAACTATTTCCTTATAATCCAACAAAATTTTGCTTGATAGTCTCAGACATTACAGAAACTAAACTCCAATCTAGAAACAAGAAGGGAGTGATTCACACACTGAAACACATTTTAAAGCTTTGGTAATTAAACCAGTTTGGTAGTGATGCAAAAAAAGAAGTCAAATCAGTCCATAAAAAAAAGGAAGTCCAAAACAGATTCATAAGCATATGAAATATTAGTGTATAACTAAGGTAACATATTGATTCAGTAGGGAAAATATAAATTTTTTTCATAAATAATTGCTCAAAACTGACTTCAATTAAAAAATAATAAAATTAAATCTTGAATAAAACCTTTATGGTAAGAATAAGTTCCTAATAAAACTCAGTTACATATAAAATATTAAACCATAAAAGTACTAACAGAAATATGGAGGCCTTTCTTCATATTCTCAGGGTATAGGAGACCCTGTAAGCAATAAAAATGCCTAGCTACCATAAGGTTAAACATAAATGTTAAATATTTTCATGACAACAAACAGCAAATTGCAGAAATTTCTGTGAAAGCCAAATGTAAAATGTAGTATCTCTTCCAGTACATATACATTTTTGTAATTGGTAATAGTAAAAAGAAATATGTTTGTATGTATATATACTGTGGGAACCAGGGGAAGGGAACATAACTAGAACCTTTCATTAGGTTCTAGTCTCCTGTGAGTCGGCGGCACATGGCGAAATAATAAGTAGGCAGAAACGAGGTTCACTGAGGATAAGTTTGAGCCTGATCCATGCTACTCTGGGTAGCAAAAGACCCTAGGACCCAGCTCACCGCACCTTTTATTTAGCACTTCTTGAGTAACAAAATGTAACTGTCCTGTGGGCAGGGCAAACACCTCTAATAGTCCTAGAGACATTATGCAGATGAAGATCCCCCTGGGCAGGGCAGACAGGGCAATGGAGTAGTTCAGCCTTGAAGCATCACAGCATGTGGGATGACCAGAGTCTTTGTTGTTAGCAAAGGTGAAGGCAAGTTGAGTCCAGAGTCCATCTGCACCAGGAAAGCCTGATCAATTTTGACCTTCCAATTATTTCTCCCAAAACATGTTCCCAACATATACTATTTTGGAATGGCAAATAAATTAGAGTTTATTAAACCCCTACCTCATGCTTAGTTATAGAAGTAATAAAAGCAGGAGTTACATTAACGCATTTAGTTGATTTTCTTTGTAAATGAAGGAATGCTGCCCACCAACTAGAAGGAACTCTGAGTACAATAAATCCAGCTAGCCCCTGGCTTCCCAGGAAATCAGCTGGCCACCTACATTTCCTATTTACCCTTCATCATGAAAGAAGGCTACAAATGGAGGAAAAGGCAAGGACATAGTCAGCCCAGGAAGAATTATTTATGATGGATCATATATCTACTATACCCTTATCTAGTACATTAATTCACTGTTGGAAAGCAGGAAAAAAAAGTTATGAAAAGGTAGACTCAAATTCAAATCCTAACCCCCCACTTATTCACCACACTCCATAGGAAGACAAAATCTCTCTAACCTCCAGTTCCTCGTCCATAAAATAAGGATAATAGTACAGATAACACAGGATTTATTAAAATAAGACTTACAAGGGGTTTTATTACAATATATAGGAAAACTAATTAGAAACAGACAATGACCCTAGCTGCTGTTTAATATTACACAGTAATGTGATTTACGATCACCATGGTATATTATACATCACACTGTCCACATATGGTTAGTACATTCAACCACCACAATAAAGTATGATAATATTCTAGCAATCACCAGTAAAAGCTAGTCACACTGACAACAGCTATGACAATGTTAGCTAACACTTCTTTATGAAGGGTTTCAGGAAGCCCATCAACATTCTAAAAGAAATAGTTACTGTTCTCTATTGTTTAAAACTCAGAGCAGCACAGCTTCTATGTGGCAAGGCTGAGACTTGAAGACACATCTTTCTCCAAAGGGTCCAACAGCAACATCACAGTCAAAAAGAAGAAAGCAGGAGATACCTCAGCAGCATGAATGACAACCTCAGGAATTAAAAGGAATGTGGCACGAAGCAGAAAAAGAACGAAGGGGCTAAAATCATGATAAGTGCCTTGTACTTCCAAATGCCTAGGCACAGAGAGACAAATATAGATAAAATAAGTGTTATTTACACGTGAAAAAGTTTTCAAAGTTTTGAGGGGGCTCTTGGCTATAATCTTAGAGCTATGAAATAGAAGACAAATGTTTATTATACTTCCATAGATGTGTGTGTTTGCTTTACTGTCTGTCCAGACAGATAGAGCCATAAATAGGAGCTCTACTCATGACCCAGTCTACAATGCTCCAAAAAAAGTGTAATCAGGTAGAAAAGCCTACAAAAGATACATTTCCCTCTACTTTCCTTGTGTGTAAATTATTTCCGTGTGTGTTGCAGGTAGGAGATCCAACAGAGGGGCACTCTACTACTAAACTACATTCCCAATTCTAAAAAGAAAATTTTATTTTGATTTGTTTGTTATTACTACGTTTGTAGCATATAATGATTACATTCATTGTAGAGAGTTGGTATATGTACATAACACATCTTAATTCTTTTTATTTCCAAATCTCATTAAATTGTCCAGTCTGGGCCTGAATTTGACATCTAGTTGCTCATCCTCCCGAGAGCTAGACTTTTAAGCATGCTCCTCTGCATATTCTTATATGCTGTGGAGCTCCAACTTCAGCCAGATATGGTACACTAAAGCAATATTCACAAGTTTGCTTTTTAACATAATGAAAACATTTATCTTACTCTCAGATTTGCAGGAATACCTATAATACACAGAAATAGCTGAAGAGAGGCAGGTTTATGGCTAAGCATTCATTATAACATCCCAATAATATGGATGTTGAATTTAGAAACATCCATTCACAATTAAGCCAAGTTGGGACTACACATCATTGACTTTTAGGAAGAGTACAACCTTCTCTGAAATGGGCAGTAACACCAAGCCCTCTGCAAATTTATCAAGCAATTGTTTCTCTGTTGGGACTTGTTACAGCCTCTTCCAACTTGGAAGCAGTTTCTTACTAAGGAATAGAGTTGAAAAAAAGAAAGAAGAGAAGAGGAGAG
>PVIC010049633.1:0-13094 GCA_004025085.1 Thryonomys swinderianus | reverse complement strand
GGAAGAAGATACAGAGCTAACTGTCCTACTGGCTCTGTTCCTCTGGGGACCTCTGACCAACACACGGATATGGCACCAAGGGCTCCAGGAACATTCTACATAGAGAGATGTGGACAGCAGAGAAGCTGCAATGGATGAAGAAAACTATGGCCATCAGCTCATTCATCCAGCCTGGGCCACTTTTCCAAGATGACAAAGTCTCTGGAGTGTCTCAGATGGCCGTGGACACCACACTCTTTGGAAGTGAGACCATTTTCAGAGTCAGTACCCCAGAGCCTGACAGCACACCTCACAGGACATCAGACAACCAAACCAAAGCCGTGGCAATGGGTGACCAACCAAAAGCACCTTGCTACTCTGTCGCCACCAGACCCTCGGGGAGAATGAGGGACTGAGGCTGAGTTAGCCAACACCTCCCCAGTGAGACCATGGGGAGGCAGAACCAGGGCCCTGAAGAGGACCCAGCACACCACTTTCCCACCACGGAAAGGACATGAGAAGCCTGTGCTGTGTGCAATGGAGATGACTTCAGTGCCAGGCTGCAAGGCTGCGAGGTCCAAACCCATCGGTGTATGTGTGAAGGTGGAATCAGTCACTCGCTATACTCTGCCTACTTTCAGGACAACTCACACAGGGAAAATTGTCCCCATTAGCTGGAACAACATAGCCCAATGTAGGATCCCCCAAACTGTGAAGAGGTAACACATCTTTAAGGGACATGTAAATTAAACCCCCTGAGGACAGCACTGGCTGAGACAAGGTGACCAGCAGCAAGGCCCCTGAGAAAGAAGAAATTAGATTGTGGCAAGTGAAACACCTTAGTGTGAGGACAGGAGCAGGACAGGAGCATCACCAAAACACCCTCCGAAAAAGGAACTCCACAGGCCTTGAGAGGAGGAGCTGGAAGAGCTCAGCAGGCTACAAGAAAATCACAACAACAAACCACTTGACATTTATTACCTCATTTGAGTCTCACAGGGATCCTCTGGAGAGCTGTTAGACTGACTTGACTTTTCTCTTCCACATAAAGAAACCACAACTCCCAGAGGCTGAACCTTAGCTGGGAATCCCACAGGTTGTTAGAGGGAAGCTGGGAGCTGAGCATGGGCACAGGGCTTCTCCACCTGCCCCTTGCCACACCTGTGCCCATTCACAGCCTCAGAAGGTCATTACTGCATGCAGGGACTGAGGTAGGAATGAGAGGAAGCAACAACACAGAGACAGGCAGGACCCTATGAACAGACAGCCTACACAGGCAATTTTCTTTTATGAAAGGGTACTCACGAACAAGCGTGAATACTCAGCCCACATAACTGGAGCTTTTGCTTAGCAAGGAAACAGCCACTGAATGGGCAAAGATATGTCCATTCTGATAAGGAAGACATGTGGAGGTCACAGGAGCCCAGGGCAAGCAGAAGCGAAGGCTTCTGGGAAAAAATGCAGAGGCACAGGTAAGACAGTGGTGCCATCATCACTGTATACAGAACCAATCAGAAAAGTGCTCTTTTGGCCCAATCAGAAACTTGCTACTATACTTTCAGTCCCTCATTTGAATCTGATGGTTTTCATAGGACAAACTGGAAATTTTCTTTTCAATCCTTCGTTTGCATCTGGAAACAGTCAAAAGTCACTATTTCAGATCCTTCATTTCCATGCAACAAGAAGCTAAATGAGTTTTTTTTTTAACAGGGCAGTTTGCACACATGAGTGAATGTCTGAAAGACTGAACCGATGTCTTCTTTATAGGACACAGAGATAACCTGGGAATTTGGGAACTGAAGACTCATTCTCATTTTGCAGAACATACTTCCTTTCTACCTTTCTACCTGTTGCTGTCTTTTCTGTGTATCTTGTCCAGATCTTGGTTTGTGACGCCAAGAATCTGGAAAGGAGCCCCACAGGACCCACCATCCGGTGACATGGGGCTTAAGCAGGAGAGAGGTGGACTGTCCCTCCCAGGCTAAAGACAGAGAGGCCTTGAGGAAAGCAGTGCTGTGGCAGCCCCAGGAAGCAGAGAGAAGGCCGAGCTGGGCTCAGAGGCAGCCACAAGTACCAGTGGCCAAATTTCAGAATCATGTTAATTCTGAGAATGTGGGAGCCATAGCTCACTGGATGTCAGACTGAACTAACGGGTTAAAGTCCAGTCACAAATAACAAGTTCTGTGGATGATATAAGGAGCACCCCCCACACAATCCCTCTCTGCAGTGCCACCAGGTGCCCACTCCTGCATGGCACTGACCTCCTTCCTGGCTTGGAGTCCTACCGGCCACCCTCTGTCCTGTGTTCCTCAGTGGGTCTTCCCCAGTTATCGCTACTTACACCCCTCCAGGCCTCCTCAGCCTCTCAAGGCCGTATGCCAGCTTTGGTCACTGGGCACAGCTCCCCTGCTGCAGTGTCAGTTTGCAGAGGGCACAGTCTGGCCTGCATAGTTTTCTTGGGAGACACTTGTCTGCATCTTGTTGCACTGCTGCGTGTCTTGCAAGGGGGCTGCTAAGAGCCCCAAGTCTCACACTGTCCCCCCAAGGCAGTGTGTGTGGCACAGTGAGGAAGATGGAAATATCTCCCTCCAGCACCGCTGCGCTCGAACGGCCCTAGAGCCTGGGCCAGGGGGTCTACTGTACCTTATTAAGCTCCAGAGAGTGAACCTAAACAGAATCTAAGCAAATGTTGCCTCGGAGGTGAACACAGGACTCTGTGTGTAAAAGCCAGGGAATAACTAACACAAAATTCCTAACAACATCTTCCTCGCTGGGGTGGAGCTAGGGGTCCCCATTTAGAAATTTAACAGGAAGTTAGAGGACAATAACCAGGCCTTTGACTGTGCAGGCCAATTCACCCCTAAAAAGCAAAATCTGACCTCAGATTCTTGAAGGACAATCTTGAAGGTGAGGAAAGACATTTATGGAGTTTATGAGGCATGTCTCCTATAGTTCTCTTTAGAATCTCTCTTTATCAAATATCTTTCACTAACAGTAACTGCCAAAAGTCAGCCTCTCTCTCTGGCCGTCTCTCTTTGGGTGTGCACACATGCCCCTGTAGACACACACACTGCCCGTGTGTAAGATGCAACTATGACACACACACAGTGCATATCAAATGCACTGCACACATATGCACATGCACATGCAGATACAAGCACACATATACACACAGGTGCCACACACAGCCTCTGCGACCCTGCACAGCATGCCCTGCTCTTCCCTCCCTGGCAGGCTGCCTCTGTGGTGGTGACCTCCTCCTTTCAGAGCCCCTTGGAAGCAGGACCCCTTTCCTGCTGGTGAGGAGCAGCTACGTGAGATTCTTTGACATTTCTCCACTTGTTCACTGCTCAGCCACAGTGGCTGCTCTGGCCAGAACAACTTCCGCACTACTCTATGCCCCACTGTCTTTTTTGCGGGTTCAGGCCAACGCCAAGGCAGCCTCCAGTCCAGCATGGCACCTCACTCTGCCCCCCAACCCTCACGCCTCACAGGGGTTTAGCTGCTATCTGGGTTGACCTTCCCATTATCCCCCTATCTTGTCTGTCCAGGCCTGGCTCCCTCACTAGTTTACAACCTGCTCCAGTCAAGGGCTGTCTTGTTAATTTGTAACCACCCCAGGCTCTAACTCAAGACCATGCATGAGGCAGGCACTCAATAGATATATGTCAAATTGAATGGAATTTCAGCTAGGTCATTAATTCAGATCTGTTCTGGAGGGAAGGAAGTTGCACTCACTGAGATAAGCTGGGAACATTTGCATATACAACTGGAAGTAACATCAGAAAAGAAATAATTTTACATTTTAGAACCAAAAAAGTTTTCCTTGGAAATAAGGAGTGATTTGTATTCTCTCATGATTTCTCTAAGTTTAATAAATAAATGTACATTTATTTACAATAACAACTAGCTGTTTAAAGCATAGTGGGTGCTCATTGGTGGTGCATGTCTATAAAACCAGCATTTGGAAGGCTGAGGCAGGAGAATTGCTATGAGTTTGAGGCCAGCCTCAAACAGTGAATTCAAGGTCAGCCTGAGCTACATAGCAAGACCTTATCTTGAAAAACCAAAACATAAAAATAAAAATTAACTTTTTAATGAGTAAATCAGAAAATAGAAACAATATAATCATTTATTTTATGACATTATGTCCACTGAAATACTAACACAGATATACTTGCCTGAAATAATCATTGACCATATAAGTGTTCCCCCAAAGAGAAAACTGTCTGGTGGTCCAGCTCTCTGACACAGACATTAGGACCTAAAACCCAGTTGAGGGCTGGGCATGCAGCCAAGTAGTAGATCCTTGCCTAACAAGCACAAGGCCCTGGGTCCATTTCCTCTTATACCAGACACTAAAACAATAACACCGACAATAGCAACACAATAATAATAAAAGCAAGTCAATACACAAGCTCATCCTTAAGATTTAATCATGGTCCCAGATTTGTGAATGAAATCCTCCCTTGTCATCTCTTTCAGTCAAGTTGTCAGAAAGTCTCTAATTTCATTATCCAAACTTTTTTCCAAGTTCAATTCCCAAAACATCTCGACTTTAACCTGATAGTTCATCGGGATCTTCTCCTCCTCTCTGCCCTCTCTCCTCCCTTCACCTCTTGGTCCCCTTCACATGTGCAAAAGTTCTACCTCTCTAAAGGAGCTCTAGAATGCATGATAGTTTTTGTAGAATGGGTAATATCCAAAAGGAATTTGGTGTGGGAACGAGATGAGGGGAAGGAATAAATATGATTCAGAAAAAAATAAGAGTATGTATATAGAGGGTGGGGAGGGGGTGGGTGGGGCAGGGATGTGGGTAAAAATGAGAATTGACCTGTGTCACATATTGGTACAAATTCCCCAGTGTTGTGTGTGATTGTGAGCTGTGTATAAATGTACCAATAAAGTTTACTGAATAATGAAAAAAAAGTTCTACCTCTCTAAAATGAGATCTCAACCCTTTCACTAGATATAAATCCTTCACTGCCCCCTGTGCTCCACTGGCCTATGCCCAGGTTCCCCTAGAGCCTGGTTCTCCTCATGGTCAGTAAAGCACTCACATGAGGGGGCTGGTGAAAGTGCAGGCTCTGAGCCTACATAAGACCCAGAACTGAACACGATCCCCCAGGTGATGTTCAAGTCCACCAGATTTGAGCTACAGTTCCAGAGTCTCCAGACCACTTGCCATTCCTCCAACATAGCTCAGTGTTTTCCCTCCTCTTCCCAGAATGCCCCTCTTCCTCTTCACCGATGTTCATTTATTCTTCTAGGCTTGTCTCCAATGCCACCCGCCCATGAAGTTGTCCCTGGCCTCCCAGGGCGAATGAATTATTTCCTTGACTGGTTCCCACACTTATCCCTTGGCCTATTGACCCCCCTCAAACTCATGTTGGGGTTTAATTGCCACTGTCACAGTATTAAAAGGTGGGGCTTGGTGAGAAATGCTATATGTCACATGGCTAGATTCATGCCGTTGTCACAAGAGGGCCTGGTGATAGTGGGGATTGGTGAGCTATGACAGTGGGGAGTTCAGTCCCCTTCTGTCTCACCACGTGGTGCCCTCTGCCATGTTCTGACACTGCAAGGAAGCCCTCCCCAGATGTGACCTTTAGTCTTAGATCTCTCAGCCTCCAGAACTGTGAGGAACAGATCTCTGTTCTTTACAAATTCCCCAGCCCATGGGATTAATGGCCTAAACAGCACTGCAATGGCTTCCTGAGGACAGGAAACCCCTGCCCTGGCAGAGATGGAGGGACATAAGCGAGGACCAGAGAAGGATGAAGCAAATGGCATGGGACAAATACGCGGCCCATAGTGTGCTGGCTAAACCCCCAACTTTCACACCCAGAAGCCCGCGTACACCTGCGCTGGTCCTTCCTGAGTGCAGGATCCCTATCTGCATTCTCTCATCTGGAAAAGGGGCTGGGCCACCTACCTCCCAGGTGGGGCTGCCAGAGAGTATCCAGGCTGCCCAGTTACATTTGAATTTCAGATACAGCTCATTTTTAGTAGAAATATCTCTGATGCAAAATTTGAGGCCTTGTTCTCCTTTTTAAAATATTTTATTTATATACGATTCAAATGTAACTGGACCTGCTGTATGTGAGTTGCTAAGTCTGGTCACCATCTCCAGGGGATTTGCAAGGATCAAGGAAAATGAGTACAAGGTCTGTCGGTGGCAGGCACACAGTAGGCACTCGGTAGCAGCACTTTTTAAACAACAGGAAGCCATTAATATGACTGGAGCAAGAGCATGACAGAACCATCCATCTCAGAAGCTCTAAAATTAGCTCTGGCCAAAAACAATTATTTGAGATTTCTTAACGTGCCTGGAAGTAGAAAGTCGAACTCATTGAAAATATACCACGTAAGTAGCTTTCAATTATAACTTTATCTTTTCCAGGTTCTGCCCCAGCAACTTTGTAATCTAGCGTTTTTCAAGTGTCTGGAGACTCTGAGCATAAAGAATGAGGATAATCACTCTTTCCCAGAATGCCTTGGCTTTGATGATATAGTGTGTCAGATGTATGGTCTGACTCGAATGACAATTGACTAAGTCATTGTTTCCGCTCAATTAACTTACAGCCCTCCATAGCTGAGCCAGAATTCTGAGCTCAGATTGCCTGACAAGCCCCCTTCCATCAACAACCCCAAATCTCAGCCCCAGCCTTCTCTCAGAGGACAAATGAAACACATTTCCCTTCATGGGTGACTCTTAGGAGCAAACAAAAATTTTAATAAATTAACAGAGAAATTCTATTAAAAGTTTTTCAATGTGTGCTTTTCTGTAGCATCATTAAAGAACAAAACATAGATATTCTACCAGGCTACAGAGTCCCCAGATTTTTTCTTCCCACTTTTCTGACTCCCTAGTCTGGGTTGGACAGCCAAAAACAGAATCTACCAGCTTCAGAAAGACGTGCCTATGTGTCTATGGCTTGTGGTTGAAAATGACAAGTGCAATTCCCAGATTACTTGTTGGTCTGGGCTCCTGGGTGAGTTCATAATATAGAAGCCACTTACCTACCCCAAACTAAAGCACAAGAGAAGAATGAACTTTTATAGACTTGAAGCCATTAAATGCTATTGGGTCACTTTATTACATCACCTAGACTTTACTCATACTGTCCATAGAACAGTTATACTCAGATCAATTATACTCAGAGTGAAACCCAAACATTTCCTGAACCAAGGCCTAGAGGACCAAATCACCATGTCCCCCTTAAAGTCTTATGTTGTAGGCCTAACCACCAGCATCTCAGAAGAAAACTGTATTAAGAAAGAGGTCTTTAACCAAGTGATTAAGTTAAAATGTTAGGGTGAGCCCTAATCCAAAACAACTGGTGTCCTCATAAAAAGAGATTAGACAGGGCCAGGGATTTTAGTTCAGTGATTCCAGCCTCTGTCTGGCAAATGCAAGATCCCAAGGTCAATCCCTGGTACCACATACCACAAAGCTGGGCACAATGGCTTACGCCCATAGTCCCAGCAGTCGGGACGTAGAGGCAGGAGGATTGATGTGAGTTTGAGGCTTGCCTAGGATACATAGTAAGCTCAGGGCCAGCCTGAACTACAAAGCAAGACCCTGTCTCAAAAAAAAAAAAAGAGATTAGACAATATGTATAACTGAAAGAATACAGTGTGTACCCAAAAGAGACCCAAGGAGAAGGAGGTCAACCAGAGGTCTCAGGAAAAATCAAACCTGCCAACACAGTAATATCAACTCAAATATTGATGGCGAAATCCATGTCTGGCTGAGCTAACTGCACCTCAAACCAGTCTCCTAGGTCCTGAGAGAGCCCTTGGCCCTTGGTAGGCTAAATTGAGACCAAAGCAAGCATTGAGCTAAGGAGGGCACGCCACCACTGGGGATTGCCCAGTCTTTCCCAATGTTGGGTCCCTCCTCTGACAACCACAGACCAATCTCCAATAGCCACCACAACCCCCACCACCACCACCACTGGTGCTATATAACACCTAACACTGCATTCATTAAACAGAAACATTCCAGAAACTTCCCCAGAGTCTGGTATGCATGTGTGACTCTGAGCCTCACCCTCCCATGTGCAGCCCCACAACAACAACACCTGGCACCCAAACGTGAGGCCCTCAGATAATCCTTCCCCTTGCCTCTTGGGTGAGTGTCCCCACCTTCGAATTCCCCCCTCCTTTTGGCTCAGCAGGCTGCTTCTTTCCACCTTTCTCCCTTTGGCTCAGCAGGCCACTTCTTTAACGTGTCGGCTCCCCTTCCACCTTCTTTACACCGACCTCACCTTGTAATGAGAAATATCTTCTGCTGCTCTTTGCAATCCCAAGATGGCGCTGATGCCCCTTCTCTTTGGGCCAACACACAGGTGCGACCCTAAGATGGTGATGACGTCCAGGTGCCGCCCCCTTATGGATCACTCCACCTCTTAAACTGACCCACCTGTGTGCTGCTCCGACCCTCATCCCTAGCCACCAGAGGCAATGGCAAAGGCAACATCCAGCGCCATGGAGCTGTGGCTCCTGCTGCTGCTGCCACTGCTTGCTGAAGCCTCTCTGGGCCTCCGCTTCCCAAAGGACACCTACTGGGAGCGGCAGTACTTGAACCACCCAGGTGGGACCACTGGTATGCATTTGTGACTCACCCTCCCATGTGCAGCTCCGCGACAACAAAATGTCTCATTGGAGAATTAGAAAGAGGGGTAGAAGACAAATCCAAGGAAATGGAGCAATCCAGGGCCAGACACAGAGCCTTAAGAGGAGATGGGTAGTGGCTCATTTTATGTGTCACTTTCCATGCGCTGTACCACGCCCAGATATGTGGTTAACCATCATCCTGGGTGTGTCTGTGGGGCTGCCACAGTCTGAATGCACGTGTCCCTCCAGAACTCATATGTTGGCGCATAAACACCAGGACCGTGGAGTAACGGATTAAGTCATGAAGGCTCTGCCTTGAGTGTGAGTTTATGTTGATAGAAGAGCTTGAATGCCATGTGAGGATGGGGCAACAAGGTGGCATCAGGAAGCAGAGAGCAGCCCTCCCCAGGCGCAGGGCCCACTGCTTCCTTAACTGGCTCGGCCTCCAACACTGAGACAATGGATTTCTGTGCTTTATAAAATACCCACCGGTAGGAATTTCATTGTAACAGCACCAGTGTTTCATCCTGAAAAGAGGGTTTTCTGGATAGGTTGGCTATTTCAATCGGTAGGCTGAGTAGAACAATCTCCCGGGGTAGTTGGGCATCGTGTGATCCACTGGGGCCTGGACAGAACAGAGGTGGGTGAGAGAAAAATTCACGCTCCTTCCGGTCTCCGCTTCCCCACCTCTCCTCACACTCGCTCTCTCGCTCGCTGGCTGGGTACGTGAGCTGTGACATTGGCTTCCTCATGCCCTCCATGTAGGATTCGCCTCACCAACTCTCTAACTGACCTTCAGGCTGGCTGGGGCTCGACTGTGCGCCCTCTTAAGGTTCCAGCTTCCTTATCGCAGGTCACGAGACTCTGTCGCGTCATAGTCACGTGAGCAATTCCAGCCAATCATCAGCCTCCCATTGCTTATGTTTCCCTGGAGACTCCTTACTCCACTAGGTTAGAGAGAGGAGTTGGAGTTGGAACAGGTTCAAGCCTGAAGGCTGGAGGAGAGGAGGTGGCTTTTCCTCATAGCTGTTCAAGTGTGGACATCTTTGTGGCAAGTGCATCTCCAAGAAGGTCTCTGGTGAGCTAATGAAGTGGCCACATTAGCTCCAAGCACCGAGAGCAGAAGTCTCGCCTGAAGCTGCAGTGCTGTGCACTGCCATCCAGTATGGATATGACAGTCCCGAGGAGCACTTTGGGAATTCCTAGTCAGGGAGAACTCTGAAGGGGGAGCTTTCAGGCGGGGAGGATGGGTACAGGTCTGAAAGCTAATGAAACCCCCTGGGGTTTGAAGCAGGTACGAGTCTACACATGTGGAAGGGCTTCAGAGTCACTTCCATGCATACCTGCAAAAGTTCCCCCAAATAATCAGGAGGCAGAAGAGCTGAACTGCTTGCAAAGAAGTAAGGAGACAGAAGTATTTGAAATCTCCCACAGAGCATCCCCATAGAAATGCATGTTCTGACTTTCAGGTGGGAAATGACATATATCAGACAGCTGATGCCTTGTGAATGGCACCATGCCACCACAAAGTATTTGCAGCAGTTGGCACTTAGGTGATCAAGACAAGCATTATTTAACACTGGTACCTCTGCAGTCAAAATCTTAGAAGAGTTAAAGGGAGGGCAGGAAGATGGGAAAAAATAAGAAGGTATATCATGCACAGGTACAAATTCTCAATGAGGAATGTGATTATAATGTGTTTTGTTTTGTTTTGTTTGAGACAGGATCCTACTTTGTAGTTCAGGCTGGCCCTGAGCTCACTATGTAGCCTATGCAAGCCTCAAACTCAGCAATCCTCCTGTCTCTGCCTCCCGAGTGCTGGGATTACAAACGTGAGCCACCACGCCCGGCACTGTGGTATGTGGTATTGATTGCTGGTGGGCGTGAGTCACGAGGCCCAGCATTGTTGTATGTGGTTACCAGGGATAGATTTCAGGACCTTGTGCTTGCGAGGCAGGCACCGGAACCACTGAGCTAAATCTCCAGCCTGATCATAATGTATTTTTAAAATGTACCAATAGACTCAATTTATTAAAAAGTATAAATTAAAACCAAAAATCTAAATTAAAGGGCTAAAAAAATATATAGAGGCAATACTGGGCCTTCTGAGTACTTCAAGAAATTTACTTTAATTGAATCTTCTTTGGCTTGTTGGTTCCAGTTTACAGCCAAAGCAACAAAAGCTCAGAAAGAAGAATGCTGACCCAAAGGCATAGCTACTTGGGACCTAGTAAAGATTAAACCAAGGGCCATCTGACACCAGCGGTCCCTCCACTCCCCCAGGCTACTGTCCAGGGACAAGGTGGCTCCCCTTTCCTATTGGACTGATGAAAACACTCATTCCCAAGGCTCAGAATGGTGCATCACGGCTGATTCTCTTTTAGGGTCTCCCTACCTGGGGGCTGCCCTTCCAAACTAGAATTCACTTCCTTATATCTGGCACCACTGTCCACTCCAGGAGGCTCCCTGTGGGGGTAGCCACAGTTCTCAGACAGTTCCCAGTGTGGAGTGTGCTTTCTCCTAGGGAAGCCAGAGTGCATCCCTGTGACTTCCTCTTCTTCAAGCAGCCAGAGGAAACTCTGCTCTGAAAGGGTTCATGACATTAAGGCAAGCCTACGCAGACAACATCCCTGCCTTGAGGTAACTGAATGGAACCTCGATGACATCTGGAAGATCCCTTCACACAATACCAGGAATAAGGCCTGTAGAAAACAGGTAAGGTGCATCTACACAGGGGCCTAGAATCTTCGGCATCCACCTAGAACTCCTCCCACCTCAGGGGGCAGCTGAGTGTTAGTGGTTTGGGCGATGCCCTCGAGGCTTTTCTGTTTGGACAGGATATGGGGAGGTGCTGCTTTGATCTTGAGCCTTTAATTACAGAGTGGCCTCACTTGATGCTGATGCTGCATGGACTTTGTAGATTGATGAGAGAGAGTGCCAGGCCAGCCCCTAGAGCCAGGAGAAAGATGCCAGGGATATCCAACAGGAAAACAGGCCGACACCAAGGGCAGCTCCCACGAAGGAAAACGCAGGCTGTCAAACAGACACGTGAAAAGATGCACCCCTATGTCTCCAGCCATGAGGAAAAGTGATAGGAATCTGACAGGCACTCACACCCATCCATTTGCAAAACACTGCAAATCTGACCAAACAAAGGTTGGCAAGGAAGAGAAACCGGAAACCTCTTGGTGCACACAGAGGTCCAGGCTGTCATGGCTCAGGACAGTGCTGTGGCAACACCCAGAGTGCCTGGCAGTGTGCGTCCTCTGACCCGCCAGATGAGAATCCACGAATGTCCTAGAGAAATTCTCAC
Organism: Thryonomys swinderianus; assembly: GCA_004025085.1. Taxonomy (NCBI): domain Eukaryota; kingdom Metazoa; phylum Chordata; class Mammalia; order Rodentia; family Thryonomyidae; genus Thryonomys; species Thryonomys swinderianus. Next base: position 1,180 of record PVIC010049633.1, on the reverse strand, counting down.
ATATGTGCATGAAAAGACATGTACAAGGACAATAACCATATGTAACAGAAACAAAACCAAGGCAGTACTCCCAGCGGAAATACTCTTAACTCCCATCTACAGGGTACAAGTGAGCAGATTGCATCATAGATACTGGGGCATTCGATGGCCTTTGAAAAAGAATGTATTGGTGCCAGACAGGATGGTGCACACCTGTAATCCCTGAACTCAGGAGGCTGAGGCAGGATAGCTGCAAGTTTGAGGCCAGTCTAGGCTACATAGTGAGGTAAAGGCCAGCCTAAGCTACATAGCCAGACCATGTCTCCAAAAAAAGCACTAATGCTGCATCTATTAACTTTGAATAAATCCAAAAAATGATGTCAAGGAAAGAATAAAGATTCAGTGGAACATTTACAACAAAATGCCATTTATAGGGCCGGAGATTTAGCTCAGTGGTTCTGGTGCCTGCCTCGCAAGGGCAATGGTCCTGAATTTGATCCTGGTAACCACATACAATGCTGGGCATGGTGACTCACGCCCACCAGCAATCAATACCACATACCACAGTGCCGGGCGTGGTGGCTCATGCCTGTCATCCCAGCACTCAGGAGGCAGAGACAGGAGGATTGCTGAATTCGAGGCTTGCCTGGGCTACATAGTGAGCTCAGGGCCAGCCTGAACTGCAAAGTGAGACCCTGTCTCAAAAAAAAAAAATGCCATTTATATAAACTTTTAAGACCAGCAAAACAATGCCTTGTAATTTTCATGACTGCATAGCAGTCATAAAATATAAAACTGTGGATGGAAATGATAAAAGCTGGATCTGTGAGCAGGATGCCCTCTGGAGAAAGAGAGAAAAGATGTGAGAGGGTCTACAGGAGGTCTCAGTTGTGTCTGTAATGTGTAATGCCTTCCAAAGAACGTTAAGAAAATGTGGTTTACCGTGGAGATCTGATGAAGCTGGGGAAGGGCCATGTGGGTTTCTGTTATACTATTCTTTACCATGTCTGCATGCTTTGAAACCATAAAGTTGCTCTTTGTTTGAGTAGGACATTGAGTAGGGCACCCCCCCAATAAAAAATTGTCAAGCATTTTGGTCTAAAGAGTAGGAAGAGGCAAGTTCATTTTTCTAAGAAGTACAGAAATAGCTAAGAGAATGAAGTTGGGAGCTATGGACTCAGGTTGGCTGTGGAGGGGGGGG
>PVIC010049632.1:0-13113 GCA_004025085.1 Thryonomys swinderianus | reverse complement strand
CTTTATCATGGAAGTATCTTATTTCCCCATCTATTCTGAAAAATAGTTTTGCAGGATACAACAGTCTAGGTTGGAGGTTGTTTTCCTGAAATGCTTGTACTACTTCCCTCCACGCTCTCCTTGCACTGAGTGTTTGTGTTGAAGAGTCTGCTGTGATCCTAATGGGCTTCTCTTTGTAGGTGATTTTCTTCCCTTCTCTCACTGCTTTCAGTATTTCATTCTTTTGTTGTACTTCTGGAACCTTGATAATTACATGTCTAGGTGTAGATATTTTTATGTCACAGCATTTTGGAGTCTGATAGGCCTCATTTATCTGTATGTTTATTTCTTTTCCTGTGAAGTTTTCTGTTGTTATCTTTGACAATAGCTTTTTTATGTCTTTTACACTGTCTCCTGCTTCCTCAGTGACTCCAGTCAGTCTTATATTATTTTTCTTTGAGTCATCTAGAAGCTGTTGAATTGATTTCTGATGGTCCCTTACTCTTTTCTATAGATTATACCTTTCCTGCTCATTGACTGCTATGCTGTCCTCTAGGTCTGAGATTCGGTTCTCTGCTTCATTCATCCTACTGCACAAGCTTTCATTCTCCTTCATCATTCCCTGGAGCTCTGCTTGAAGTTGTTTAAAAGGCTCCATTGCTTCTGCTATCTTGGATTCTATCATCTCGCTGATCTCTTCTTTAATGATGTCTTTCACTGTGGACAATACCCCTTTTTTGATCTCAGAGATGAGTTCTGATTTCCATTTTACTAGATCTGCTTTAGTTACCATCTCCAAGAGTCCTGGCGTTTGAGTTTCAGTTTGCCCTATTTCCCTTTTCTCTGAATTTCCCTATGGTGGTGATCTTTGTGTCTGTTTTTTTTTTGTGTGTGTATTTTCTCATTTCTACTCATTGTTATTAATGCTGTTCTTTGCCTTATGACAGGGCAATGTTTGTTAGAGGTCTCTTTCTATTATCTGGCGCCCTTTGGATGTGGCACTTTCCTGAGGGGTCCTTGAATCTGTAATGACCCTTGAGAGTTCTCAGTTCTGACACATCACAGGAGGTATTTGAGCAGAACAATCACATAATGTTTGTTACCATAATACAAAAAATGCCAATATCAGTATTAAACACAGTAAATAAGATAAACAGTTTTGTTAAATTCTATTCTGGAGACTTTGAGCTTATGAGGTACCTCTGTGTCTATATGCCAGAATTTAGAATTAATCATCAATGTGTGTACAACCTATAGATCGTAAATGTACCCCCCAAACCCTTTGGGGATAAAAAGGTCACTAGGGAATCAGGGAGGTAGGGAGACAGGAGCAGAATGACATAGTGTTAGCAGATTTGTGGAGATCACCTATACCCTAGAACCTCATATATGCCAGCGGGTAATAGAGGATAAAAGGGCATATGTACAACAGTACCAACTGTATGCTGTAAGACCATTGGGGGCCTCGCACACCTTCTTATAATAGTACAGAAGAAGAAATAGGGCAGCCTAAGAATCTTTTACTTCTGGGTATTGGTTCTGACAGGAAGATAGGAGAGGGTGTGGGGACAAGAGGTGAATAGAGGGATCTAGGAGTAGATGCCAAAATAGAAGCTAGATTCTCCCCCCCTCCTTGTCTTTTTATCTTGCCCAGTCTCTCAGTGTGGCTCTAGGAGCACGCCTCCTGTGGGGGAATGCAGGAGATGGCTCCAGCTCCTCTAGGACCTGGGTCCTCACAACACAGCTCCGCGGTGGGGTTGGGGCTGGGCGGAGGGCCCCAACCCTACGTGGTGGTGGTGGCACCCAGGGTCCATACCTGATTTCTCACTGCACAGCTCCGGGGTACAGTGGGCTGGTAGGCTACCCTCAGGCTGCCACTGCCAGAAATGGATGGCACCCAGTAGCCGAGTTCTGCACCACTCTGGGATACAGTGGGCCCATGGGCAGCCCTCAGTCCCCCGGGAACCTGTTCATACTTTCTGAACAATGCCAATAATTTTTATCTATGTCTGTGGAATATTACAGCATAAAAAAACCAAGTATATGAGAAGTACTAAAATGGACCACAAGCTTCACAGTTTAAGAACATTTGAAAACTTTAAATGTAGAGGTATTAGCAAGTTGGAGTATCTTAAGATGTAAAGAAATGTAGCTTGCAATAAGAAATATCATGTATAAGGGTAAGTACTTAATATATAAAATATATTCGATTATTAATTAAAGGGAAATTATTGGAGGGGTTTTAAACCATGATTAAAATACTGCAACGTACATTTTTAAAAAGTTTTTAGGCTTAATTGTGGAAAGTATTTTAAGAATCAAGAGTGAAAGTCTAAAACTTTAATATCGTAAATCTTCTCAAGTAGACTAATAAAGTTAAATCTGGTGAACAATAATTGAATTTTGGATACTTTACTCAACCAGAGCTTTCATGGTATCATGTTAATGGAAAAATGCAGGAAAGAAAAGTTGCAGATACTGCCAAGGTTGTTTTTTTTTTAATTAAGAAGTAAAAACAATTTGCTATTTAGTGATATTATCAAGATTGGAATGAATGAAGTTTGACAGTGGGGAGATCAGAAGCTTTGATGGGACACGTTCAGTACTACAGGATGCCTTTGGAAGTGTAAAAAACGTATGAAATACAAGCAAAAATCTACTTTCAGAAAAATCAGGAATAAAATGATGCCTTAAGACAGCATATGGCTGGATGTGATCGTCAGAGGAGAGTGCAGATGGAAAAAGAAGCAGACATAGAGGAAGTATTTTCAAGAATGTCTGTAACAAATCCTGGTGCCAGAAAGAATTTGTACCAACTTATTGTGAAGTTTCATATCATATCCTCAGTGTGTGTGTGTGTGTGTGTGTGTGTGTGTGTGTGTGTGTGTGTGTGTTTGGTGTGTAGCTGAGGGTTATGGGCTGTGTAGGCACAAATAAGGGTTCTAATACATAGCTGGCCCCAAAAAACAAAAATCAGAAATTTTATTCTGGCTATAATTTTTGGTCCTCTTCTCTATGTCTTCTCTGTCTCACAGCTTCTGTGGAACATATTTCTGGGCGTGTTGTTGTTGTGTTGTTGTTGTTGTCCAAATCCAGCCATTGTACATCTGCATAAAGTTCAGAGTATTTTTTGCAACTAACCTTTGACTCCTGCTGATTGCTTTTGCCTCCCATGGAGTGTGATTCCATACAGCATTGATCAGTTCTGAGAACAACGGTTGTACATCTCTTCTCTGTGCATCTTCATTCACTTGAATTTGAACTTCAGGAACATTGATAATCCTTTCTCATGCCTACTGCTTGGGGGATTCCATATCTCACACACTGTTCAAAAAGTAGCATTGCAAATATAGCAATCATTATTCTTATTTTTTATGAAAAATTAATATTTCAAATTATCTAATTTAAACTCAGTGATGAATTGAGAATGGAAATGGATTATTTCCTGGATTGGGATGAGATTATTTTTATTTATATTTTTTGGATACACTATATCACTACTGTAGCACATATTATTAACCTTAGTGGATATTAGTCACAGCTCATTAAAACGTATAGTTTACTTAAACTCTGGTTTATCTAATTTTTACTAGTCTTGGGTAAGGTCATTTATTCTGATACAATCTGTCATAGATTTTTTTTATTTTAGGATGGCCTTATCATTCAGTATATAATTTCTCCAGAGTAACATTATTAACAATCTGCTGAACACATTTTTACAGTGGATCTCTTCCCATTGATTAATATATTTTCATTATAGCTTACAGACTTTGAGGTGAATGATTTAAGTTTCAAGACACTGGAAATTGTTTCATGCCTCAGGTTGTATGAACCACAGAACTAAAGGTCACTTTTCCCATGTGACAAATGCCAGGGTTTGTAAAATATTTCTGATCACTGAATATCTTCTTTCCCAATAATTGGAGATTCATATAAGCACAATATATACATTTTCTTTTTAGGTTTTAAGAAGAGTTACGACTACCCAACTGTCATAGAATATTTAATTATAGATTTTTACAACCGTGTAATAAGCCATTGAGTAATGTGTTGAATTTTCTTGATTTTTTTTAGTGAAATGCTTAACATATACCCTCTATTTCATTGCTTATTTTTTTCTCATCTAGCATCTTAACAGTATTAATTTTACTAATCTAGAGAGAAGAATAAACCTCTTCTTTAATCCATGGTTTTAGTGTTCTGAATCTAATTAGTTGTGGTTGAATGAGTATGTTTGTCCTTACAATGTTAGACACATGCTGCGGTGCTTGTGATATTTAGAAGTGATTAATTTGTGAAAAATCATCAGGTGTCCTGAGATCTGCACAGCTTACTCAAAAATGATGTCTAACGTTTTGAAGAATAAAACTGGGTTTGACAAGTAGGCAGCCCGCAAAGACACTGACACATCAAGGGGAGAAGATCAAACAGGAGCAGAGCACCATATTCACACTGCAGGCTGCAGGCTGGCTGCCCTCCAAGGGGGCTGAAGAACAAGTAGACATGAAATACAGAGAAAGAATAGAGACATGAATCTCAAGGCGGAGGAATGAAAGACCATTTGACATTCAAAAGTGACTTTTTTGCTTTACATTTTTGACACACAGTCAATAAACTCACCTCAGCTCCACTTAGTTAACTCTGCACAACTGTTTCTCAGATCTGAGGAAAACAATATTAAAGCACGTATAAAAACATGTTAGTAATTATCTGAACCTCTTATATGTGCTCTCATCAGTTTTCAGTAAGACAGACAATTGGTTTTGGAAAGCTACACATGCAAATCTAAAGCTACACATGCAAATTAGTTTTGGAAAGCTACACATGCAAATTCTGAAACCTGCTTTTCAAATCACATATTTTAAAAAGCCAGTATGTTTTGGGATTATATAATAGAGTCAAATGCTACTTGAATAAATATAATATTGAAATGAACAAATCGATGTAGTAGTTGGTTTTTGATTTGGGTTTGTTGGTTATCTTTAAATTTCAAGGTAGAAATTTATTTTAGTAATTTCTTTAAGAGCAACTCCATCAAGCACCTGTATGAAAATGAATTGACTTTGGATCTATAGATAAGACACAATAACAAGCATCTCATAGGCAATGAAAAAAAGTGGCACTAAACAGAAAGTAATGAAACTTGAGAATACATTGACCCTTCTTGACAGAGAGAGCTTAAATAGATTTTTATTAGTCCAGAGGCATTTAATCATATTAACATCTATTTCCACCTTTTCATATACAAATATTAAAGACATAATGCTTTGAGTTATATAATAACTGTTGATTGACATTTTAAAGGAGTGATTTTCTCAGTGAAATATCTGTATTTAGAGGCAGTTGTCCATACATTCTAGTAGATGTGAATAAATTCCCTTTTTAATGGGCCGAAAAGAGACTTGCCATGTAGTTATTGATATCTTTCAAGTGGGCTAGTAGTTACATTTTAATGATATTTTACTTGACTAACAGTGTTTATCATCCACATTTTCTCTATATTTATTTCCCTTATATAATTAGTAATCTTTGCTTTATAATTTTCAGTTATGTTCTCTCTTCAGTCTTTATGCATTGACTTTTATTTTGCTCTGTGAAATCAATCCCATCACCAGTATTTCAAAAGCTATAATTTAAATGGTATGAATTCTAATCTATTAATGCATACCGAAATAGGACATACCATCATTGTGACTGACATTGGTATCTATTCTTACCTTGTAGCAAAACTGATATGTATTAAATTTTACAATTACATACAAATTTGGAGAAATCCATCCTAATACTGCTGTACTGGTTTAACCAAGATATAGTATTAGTAATCTCTATGCAAAAAAATATTTCAAAATGGAATTCCACCAATAGTATGAAAATGTTTACTTCTCCTGTCTCTGCCTCCTGAGTGCTGGAATTACAGGCTTGAGCCACCAAGCCCAGCATTTGTGGTATGTGGTACTGACTACTGGTAGGTGTGAGTCACCATGCCCGGTATTGTGTGTGGTTACCGGGCATTGAACCAGGGACCTTGCACTTTCTAAACAGGCACTGGAGCCACTGAGCTAAATTTCTAGCCCATTTGATATTTTCAATCAATATAAGATTATCTATTTTATATTTATTTTGTATTTTCCCATAATAATGTATCTGTCTTCATACTGTTCTATCCTGAGTCTTATAAAGTATATAGAAATACCCAGAAATTACTTGCAGTATGAAAAAAAGGCAATTTCTTGGCATTTTGTGAAAGGAAAATGACTAAGTTTGCTCTGTATTTTATGCAGGTAAATATGGAGCAGAGACAGAAGCAGGCCATGTAGAAGACACTGAAGACAAAGCTACAGAATGTTACTGTCAATACTGAAAGATATGCAAGGCATGGCTACTTTAGTATCTGAAGAAATTTATAAAGACCTTCTAGACTTTGGAAACTAAGATTGATTCACCTTAAATGCATTCTTTTATCCAGTCACTGCAAGCGTAAATATCAGAACAATATTTGAGAATCAAGAATGAATTGTTACTTCGTTTCCCCCATATGTAAACTCCTAACGTAAATATCTGGTACTGAATAGAAAATGAAAAAAAAAAACAAACAACAAAAAAGTAAAGAAAACCAAATCAGTCATTTAAACTGCTACTTGTGATGAATAAAAAAGTAACCTTGTTTTATTTTATCATGCAACACTCAGATTGTTAAACCCAATGCTTTCATTTGTTCCAATATGAATCAGCACATTTCAATTAGCAATATAGAAAATGATTTTCTTTTGTGTCATCTGTGTTGATGTATTCACTCGCTTAGATGTTTATCTTACTTCAACCCAAGAGCCATGTTCCATTTTCTTCTTTCATGTTCAAAGATTTGTTTCAAACCACTTTCTATTCACTGGCTTTTTTTTTTCTCATTATCAAGTTTCACAAATGAAACACTGAAAGGGCTTCATCGTATTGTTTATTATTCCTGTTCTTCAGTTGAGGTTTTGCTAAATATAAACACTTTTTTTTTCCTTAGCGCAAATTGTAAATCCATTATAGTCCATTACCTTGCTATACCTTGACCTCTTAAATTTTCCTTCTGGAATGATGTCATTGTCTCTTCTACAATAAAGTGACCTCCTGGGTTTCTTATCCAACATAATTTTTAATAGCAACATCTGAAGTACCCTGACCCCATTCATTATAAATTTTGAGAGGCTCCTTTGATTAAGTTATTGAAGTTACTTTTAGTCTTTGAATAAAGTCATTTCTGTGTAGTCTTCAGTTCTGCTGGGTAACTAGCTATACAGAACTTTCTGTTAATATTGAAGATGAAAATCTGTGCTATTATATTTTTTCTTTTTATTCTTACATGTTATATACACATCACGATGACACTCAACAGAGACTTTGTGGGTAGGGATTTGCGTAAAAGTGAGAATTCACTTCTGGCATATACTGGTACAAATTCCCCAGTGTTGAGTGTGAGTGTGAGTTGTATATAAAATGTACCAAAAATAACTCATAAAAAAGAATAAATCAATAAAGTTATTTTTTTTCTTTTTTTGAGATAGGGTCTCGCTTTGTAGTTCAGGCTGGCTCTGAGCTCACTATGTAGTCCAGGCAAGCCTGGAACTCAGCAATCCTCCTGTCTCTGCCTCCTGAGTGCTGGGATTACAGGCGTGAGCCACCACGCCTGGCACTGTGGTATGTGGTATTGATGGCTGGTGGGCGTGAGTCTCCATGCCCAGCATTGTATGTGGTTACTGTGATCGAACTCAGAACCTTGTGCTTGCGAGGCAGGCACCGGAACTGCTGAGCTAGTCCTCCAGCCCAATAAAGTTAATTCTTGCATCAAGTAAATCTGATTTTATAGCTCATCCAAAAAGTAATTTAGAAAGCAACCATCAGATATAGAAGAAAAATATCTCATCACAGTCAAAATATTTAAGACTTCCTTTTAAAAGCTTCCAGAATGTAGTTGCTTGTTTTAAAAATTCCCTCCTCTACATATTCATTACTGAGAAACATTTAATCCATCTTAAGAAAAAATATAGTACATCTACTGCCAACTTCTTTTGGGATTATTAGTGAGGTAGCTTGTTCTCTTTATTCACTTTCACTTTTTCCATCTGTACAAGTTTCTCATGTGACATTTGCTCTCCATAGGATTCTGGCAAGCTAATGAATATGAGTTACTATAAATGCAATCAGAAGAAGAAGGATAAGGCAGATAGGAAAAGCCGTTTCTTTTATTTATAATAATTCAAATTTCAATTATTAGTAAATATTCAGTGGAAATATGGTGCTAATCATTTGATATGAGTGACCATTTTTTATACAAAGAGGGGCCTCCTTTCATTTCCCCAAATAAATCTCAGAAGACTCAATACTTTTTAATATTTTGAAGAGAATCTAAACTTCCTCATATGGATTCAAGATTTATCCTTTCCAAGGTTGTGCATACTTTGCTCATTCTATCAAAGTTTACCATGTTCCTAGTTGGAGTCCTGATTTATTTTCCAACAGCCTCAGCAAGAGCCATACTATAATTTGATTTCTTTGTCGTCTTGGAAATTTTTTGCCAAATGTTTTTGAATCCAACTCTGTCATTTTTTTCCTCATTTCTATTTTCTCAGGAAGAACAAGCCAAACTATAATACTGGCTTTTGTATATTATATTAAGAAAAGTCAAGTATGTGTCATACACAAATCTGAATGCCAAAGGAGGTTACTTTTTGTTTTGTTTTGTTTTGTTTTTGAGACAGGGTCTTGCTTTATAGTTCAGGCTGGCCCTCAGCTCACTATGTAACCCAGGCAAGCCTCGAATTCAGCAATCCTCCTGTCTCTGCCTCCCGAGTGCTGGGATTACAGGCGTGAGCCACCATGCCTGGCACTGTGGTATGCGGTATTGATTGCTGCTGGGCATGAGTCTCCACACCCAGCATTGTATGTGGTTACTGGGATTGAACTCAGGATCTCGTGCATGAGAGGCAGGCGCCGGAACCACTGAGCTAACTCTCCGGCCCAGCATTTTTTTTTTTTTTTTTGAGACAGGTCTCACTGTGTAGTTCAGGCTGGCCCTGGGTTCACTATGTAGCCCAGATAAGGCTCGAACTCAGCAATCCTCCTGCCTCTGCCTCATGAGGGCTGGGATTATAGGTGTGCACCACCATGCCTGACAAGAGGCTTCATTTTAAATGAATAGATTTCAATAATGGTGAAATAATTAACTCACAGACATCTTGCACTTCTGCAGTAGCAGTCTTGGTTTTCAAGGTAGTACAGGGCTATGGGATTCAGTGCAGATGGACACTTGAGTTGCTCCATATCTTTTCCCTGTTGACAGGGAACATCCACTTTGATTCCTATTCATTTCATGACGCTCACTGTTACCCTCCCCTAATATGGCAGGAACTGGAAAAAGTGAATATACAGACTTCCTTGTAGACAGATTTTGATCTTTCTCTTTGTTAATATTAGTATTAATATTTAATTAAGTTAAATTGTATTGATGGACAAAAATGAACTCCATCATCTTGTGGCTACTGCTCCTTTCCACAGTTTAAGTTTATTTTCTGCATCATATTTCTACTGACTGTTAAGCAGCTTTCTCTTTGTTGAGAAATAAGGAAAGTCGCTGTATATGTTTTTACGCCACACTGACCTCTGTGCCATGTCTGTGCAGTCTCACTTCCCTTTGGCCACCAGTGAGAAAATGGGACCAAGGAACTGTGGCTATGTCTGATACATTCCAATTGGACCCAAATTGATTGTGCTTCTTCAGCCCTTCCCAATTATTTTGTAGACCCATAGTTCCACATATTCAACCCCTGGCTGTTTATGACGTTCAGGGTATATTCTTAGTACTGAATCCTAGTTCATACACTTCATGTCCCAAATTCTCATTATGTTTCATAGAATACAAAGTCCCCTGTGTTCCATGAAATGTTTGGGTGTTTTTCAAGATTGCCATTGTTTTTTAAAAACTATATCCATAGTTGTCTCCTGAAATGTAGAACTAATGTACAGTGGAGGAAAGCAAATCAGTATTACCCAGGGCTGTATGATGCAAGGGTGGTTCAGAGCAGTTGGACATAAGGAATTTTTTTTAGGAAGATGAAATACATGATCTCTTCATTGTGGTGGGAGGTATCGAGTATTTATCAAAATTTAAGGATATGAGTACTTAAATAGGTCCATTGTATTCTGTATAATGCCTCAGTAAAGTAAAGGGTAAGCAGTTAATATTTGCCTAGGGATATCACCTACAAAATTATTTTGTCCAATGTAAAATCCTTTTAAAATCATCTGAGTGTATATTTCATTTCTGCTTAACAAATATACATAAATTATTTTGAACAAAATAATTTAATCTATATAAACAGAATTTTCTAGAAGAAATACTGCCTGGAGTTTCTTTGTTTGGCACTTTTTCAAAGCTGTTGTATCATTCCTGTATCATATCAACAATGTAAATACATGTGCCTAACACAGCACACTAAATCTTTTTTCCTAAGCAGCTTCAATACTCATGGTGATACTCATTAGAAGCATATGAAAAAATGCTCATCACTGGTCATGCAAGAGATGCAGATGAAAACAACACTGAGATTTCGTCTCACTCCACAAAGGATGGCTGCTATTGCAAAATCAACCAGCAATAAATGGGGGCGAGGCTGTGGGGAGAAAGGAGTCCTTCTCCACTGTTGGTGGGATTGTAGAATTGTACAACTATTGTGGAGATCAGTGTGAAGATTCCTCAGAAAACTAGGATTAGGGGTCCCATTTGACCCTGCTATTCCCCTGCGAGGAATATAGCCAAAGGGATTAAAAGATTCATATTGTAAAGACATAAGTGCACCCATGTTCATAGCAGCTCAGTTTGAGATAGCCCAGTCTTGGAAACAACTGCCCATCAACTGGAGACTGTATATAGAACAGTGTTTTTTTTTAATAAAACAGAGTATTACTCTGTCATAAAGAATGACAAGTTTCATTCATTTATGTGCAGATGGACACATTTATGTGCAGTGAGGACACACTAATAAGTGAAATAAATAGATCCCAGATACGTAAGTACCATGTCTTTTCTCTGGTATGAGAACCTCTAGATGTAAATGAGTTTTAGAATGTATGATAGGTTTAGTAAAATAGGAAATATTCAAAGGGAATGTGGTGGGGGAAACATAATGAGGGGAAAGAACAAATGTGATTTCAAAAGAAAAAGAAATAGCATGTATATAAGGGGTGGGGGGTTGTGGGTGGATAGGGATATGGATAAAAGTGAGAATTAACTTCTGTCATATACTGGTACAAATTCCCTAATATTGAATGTGATTATGAGCTTATATAAAATGTACAAATAAAGAATTCAATAAAAAAGAAGTAGAAATACGTAATTATTATACTGGCCCATCTAATATAAATGTACTTGTTCAGTTATGCTATTTAATCATATCACGTATCTTTAAATGTTACTTCTGATTTAATTCATTCTTCATGTTGCAGTAAACTGAGATGTATGCTTTCTGCTGAAATAGATTAATAATACAAATAAATATCATAGAATAGAAACAAATACTGTAAAGAAAAGTGGACCAATTATATAATGTTAACTAGCTAAACACTAAGCTGCAAATTTGACATATTCCTCCTATGCTTAGTGGTACAGTGTTTCTTATGTTCTGGTAAAATGTAAAAGTAAAATGGCAAAAACAATCAATATAAACACATTGTACCTCAATGGCAAACCTAATTTTCGGTTCCTCTGAAGTCCCTTGGACTGGGTTTTGTTCTCCAGCAAGAAGATGCTGAGGTGTTTAAATGTATGAAAGGTTTACCAGGGAATTACACATGTGAAGTGAAGAGGAGAATGCAAAGTTGGCCAGGAATAGTCATCAGAGAGTGATGCTGGTACCAGGGAAGGAGTACTCTAGGATGCAGGATGCCCAGTTCAAGAAGAAAAGTCCAGGACCGTGAACATGTCTTGCTTCATGATTGGCTGGAGCCTGCTGGCGGAAGACTCAGCCCCAATCACTTAATTATCACAGGGTAGGAACCACCTGGAGAAGAATATGGCCTGGCTTGAAGGTGGAGGTTGGATTTAGAAGAAGCAAACAGCTGGACCCTGGCAGCAAATGAGATTCCTCACAGCTGGACATGAGGCATTCCTCAGAGAGGGACACGAATGGAGCGTGTGCCAACCTCCTCTGCTACAAAATTCAGAAACCGCCACAGGTGTGATTCCACCCCACCCCACATCCCTTTCTTGGTGGTCTTTGGTGATGTAAATGTCATTCAATAATGCTTAACTAACCCAACTAAAGTCTGTACCGCTCGTATTCGTGAACGGATTCATCTGTTTCCAACAGCCAAATCTCCTCGTAAAATTCATAGATTCCTCATTCCCTACTTTTTGCAGACCTCTAATCTTTTCTCTACTTCAAATATCTTATATGTCATAGCTTTTCATCTGCTGCTATTTGAGCTACTGTCATTATATTGCCCACATAAAAACCAGAAAAAATTTACTAGAAAAACGTCTTCTGTTCTAGAAAAAAAAAAAAAACAAAAACAAAACAAAAAAAAAAAAACTTCTTCAATATGTTCCTAAAGCAAGAGTCATGTTGTGCTCATTTATTAAATCTGGAAGTGGGGATGTGGGCGCAACATGGAGGATTTTATAATGCCCTTATGCTGCTATATAAAGAAAGTGGTTTTTAATGTTTTCCACCATGAACTTTGCCGGTACCCTAATCTGTTTAATTCTGACTACGAATAACCCTCTGAACATCAGTGCCAAGAGAAACACTACTTTATTGCTATTCTCCCTCCAATAGGTTGCTCTGATCTTATTTCCTTGAAAGTTATTTTATTTCTCAACGCTGCTCCTTTTTTTTTTTTTAACCTTACAGGAGGTCAAGGAGATTTTTTTTTATTCTTTATTGGTACAATTTATATACATCTCAAAAATCACATATAACATTGGGGAATTTGTACCAGTATATGACACAAGTTAATTCTCATTTTTACCCATATCCCTACCCACTCCCCCCTCCTCCCCCCTTATACATGCTCTTTTATTTTCTTTCTGTATCATATTTATTCCTTCCCCTCATCACATTCCCACACCAAGTTTCCTATAGAAATATTCCA
>PVIC010049631.1:0-13091 GCA_004025085.1 Thryonomys swinderianus | reverse complement strand
AAAAAAAAAAAAAAAAAAAAAGACAACTCATAGAATTGGAAAAAAATGTTTGCAAATCATAAGGGACTAATACCCTGAATATGCAGAGAACTCCTCAAATTCAATAACAAAAAACTTGATTTTAAAAATGGACATTTTCGGGCCAGAGATTTGGCTCAGTGGTTCCAGCACCTGCCTTGCAAGTGCAAGGTCCCTGGTAAAATCCCCGGTAACCACATACAACAATACTACTGGGCATGGTATGCCCACTGGCAATCAGTACCTCATATACCACAGATGCCGCGCTTGGTGGCTCAAGCCTGTAATCCCAGCACTCGGGAGGCAGAGGCAGGAGGATTGCTAAATTCAGGGCTTGCCTGGGCTATATAGTGAGCTCAGGGCCAGCCTGAACTACAAAGCGAGACCCTGTCTCAAAAAAAAAAAAAAAGACATTTTCAAAAAATAACATACAAATGACTATTATACAAAGATGCTCTAATCACAAATCAATAAGGAAATACAAACCAAAACTATGAAATACTCTTCATACCCATTAGGATGGCTGTCTACATAAAACAGAAAACAATAAATATTAGTAAGGATGGAAAACTGGAAGCAACTCTTATACCTACTGGTGGGCATGTAAAACTAGTACAACTGCTATAGAAACATAGCTCAAAAAATTAAAAATAGAATAACCATATGATCCACCAATTCTACCAATATTTAATCTTGAATATTTGTATACCTATATTTATAACATATTCACAATAGGTAAAAGGTAGAAACAACCCCTCCAGCAAAAAATAAATACACAAAACATTATATATATAATACATAATTATTGAACTTTAAAAGAGAAAAAGTTATAGCATGCTATAATATGGATGAATCTTGAGGACATTACGCTAAGTAAAATACACCAATCATGAAAAGACATTTCATGATACTATTTAACGTAAAGTAGTCATTTAACATGAAACAGTCAAAATCATAGAATCAGAAAGTGGAATGATGACTGCCAGAGATGAGGAAAAATGAGTAAAGTTATTGTTCAATAGGTACAGAATTTCAGTTTTCCAAAATGAAAAGAGTTAAGGAAATGGATAATGGTGATGGTTGACTACAATGAACGTATTTCATAACACTGAAATGTATACTTAAAAGTGGCCAGAATGGTAAATTTTCTTATGTATATTTTATCAAAATAAAAAATTAGGGAAAAAGTCAGGTGTGGTGGCTCATGCCTGTAATCCCAGCACTCAGGAGGCTGAAGCAGGAGGATTGTTTTGAGTTCAAGGCCAGCCTGAAGTACAAAGAGACCCTGACTCAAAAGCAAACAAAAAAAGAAACCAAAAACAAAAAAACGTGAGAAAATAGAACTGTTTTATTAATACATGTGGTTTAACACGAGTGCTCCCATTTAAGTCCTCAGTGTCACACTAGCAGGTTCATGGCAACAACCTTTCAACCCACTCAAGAGCTACAGAAGCTCGTGTGGACTTGGTTAAAGGGGTTTACTAATTACATTGTTTTAAGTAAATTAACACTCATAAAACAAACATGGGGCTTAAAAGATTCCTGTAGAGAAACCTTGGATTAAAGATAATGAAAGCATAAATGAACAAGAGTGGCAAAGCTGTTATTTCCATTCCTGGGATACTCTTCACCCTGCACGTTATAATATAGACACAATCATAGTCTATTTAGGTATAATAAGAAGTCTGCCAAAAACTTGTTGAGGTAATTTAGAATGTCAATTTTCTCTGGGCGAGGTGGTATATACCTATAATCTCAGCACTCTAAGAGGCTGAGAGAGAAAAAAAAAAAAAGAAAAAGTTAGAGATACAGCTCAGTGCAAAGGCCCTGGGTTCAATTCTCAGTACTATCAAAGAAAAAACAAAAACAAAAACATGGATTTGCACCCACTACATTTCATTCATAATCAACTTCATCCTAAATATTAGCATGCCTTCAGGTATTAATTAGTGATAACAAGATGTGAAAATAACTTATAAACAACCATATATATATAATTGCACTTTTTTGAGGCTGAGTCTTGCTATGTAGTCTAGGCTGGCCTTGAAGTCACGGTGATCCTGCCAACTGCTGGGATTACAGGCATGATCCACCAACCCCAGCAAGATGACATATTTTTAACTGCTATTTCATGAAATTGAGACACTATTGCCCTAAATCTGCATTATCTCACAGAACTTTTGATGCTTATAAAATACTCTTATCTGTCGGATCCAAAATTCTAAACTCTAGAGACATGTGGCTCTTAAGCACCAAGAATGTGGCTCCAATCTGAAAGATTAAATTCTTATTTAATTTTAGATAGTGTAAATTTAAATAGCCATATGTGACTTGTGGCTACTTTATTGGAGAACATAGCCCTGGACCCCTGACAGATTACTAGCTCTATCTCAAAACATAAAGTACTGGAAAACAGTGCACTTTCAAGCTTTTGTATCATTAGCCATGTTATCTTCTCTACTTAGAATGATCTCCCACCCTTCTCTATCTAGCAATAAGCTCTTATTTTTGAAGATACACCTCAAATGAAGAAATCTTTGTTTAGGTTTTCCCGGTGGCTCCCTATCCCACAGAATTAACTGTTCCCCAGATCTGTTGCCCTCACTTCTTTCCATCCCCCATTTCATCACTCACTGCCACCCCCTCATGTCTGAATCCCATGATCCCTTGAGTTCCTCAAGGCAGCGCCATGCCTTACTCATTCAGCACGATGCCTGCCCTGGAGAGTGTTCAGCAACACTTTGTGGTAAAGCAGTAAATGAACTGGCAAACCCTGACCTCCAACTCCAACACGCAACTCTTCCAACACACCAAAACTGCCTCCACAAACACAACTACTGGGAGTCTTGGCAACTTTATGCTAGATATTACCAATCCTTTTCTTATGATTTGTCTCTGGGACATAGAGATGTCACAGTTGTCTCTAAGTAGGCTCAGAAGGCATCTCTCGCACTAAGAGCACATAGTGAGAGTCTCCTTTCTGAAGGGTCACCTTTCAAGTACGGCAAGTTAAAATGATGGCTCTGATCCAGTGATTTTTTTGGATGTTTTATTAATAATTATCAAGTCTTGGGGCCGGAGATTTAGCTCAGTGTTTCCAGTGCCTGCCTCCCAAGCACAAGGTCCTGAGTTAGATCCCGGTAACCACATGGAATGCCGGGCATGGGGGCTCACGCCCACCAGCAATCAATACCACATACCACAGTGCCGGGCGTGGTGGCTCACACCTGTAATCCCAGCACTCGGGAGACAGAGGCAGGAGGACTGCCGAGTTCGCGGTGGCTTGCCTGGGCTACATAGTGAGCTCAGGGCCAGCCTGAACTACAATGCGAGACCCCGTTTCAAAAAAAAAAAAAATAATAATAATTATCAAGTCTTTCTTGTGTATTCTATCCACCATTTTAGCTACTGAGGTCCAAGTACATGACCACACATACATTCTCACTCAAAGCCCATGTGCTCTCTCTTCATCATTTCTCATTAAATGTGCTTAACTTTGCTAGAAAGACCACAGGAAAGATTCTGACCACAGCAATTACTTATTCTGGACTTCATTTCTGAGTTCTAGATTTGGCTATATTTAGCAAAGCTATAAGCGTCATCAAGCCTGAAGCTAGGAAGAAGACACCATTCACAAACCACCCCCTGAAAATCTGCAGTTTGCCTCCGAAAGATCAGACTTCCCAGCAGGCAAAGACATCTGAAGTGGGAGGGATCAAATTGGTATCTGCGTCAAGAGAAGCCCTCAGGTTTTCTAACCAGTATCGTTGTCCCGTGCACAAAGGGCTCCATGAACTTATCCCTTCCTTTTCTTGTTAACAGATGTTCTGCTTAGTCAAATATCCTGTTTCCCCTGTTCATCCCTTTCTATAACACTGCTCATCCCAGTCCAAAACACACATATACGCACGCACATGCATGCACACACACACACACATGCATGCACCAACCTGCTTCTGTTTCAAGCTTCTTGCCTTTTATTTTATGACCTTCCTGGGACATCCCTTACCCAGACTCTAGCTGTTCCCTTTCCTCTCAGCTAGCACAGTACCGAGGTTACAGCAGGAGAACAGTACATGCTGATAGCTATGACAGTGGCCAGGCCACTGAAGAAAGTGAACGGCAGTCACACCAGAATGCACAGAAGAACTCCATCCTGTCACTGCCTGGCTCTGGAGCGTAATTTGTACCGCCCAAAACAGTAACATCAGCCTAGTCCGTTTCTCTGGAGCAAGTCGTTGTTTCGCCACTCCACACCTCTGTACGTGCCATTCCCTCGCTAGAATGTCTTGGGTAAACCTTACCTGGAACACCTGCTGTAATTTCCATTCCTGTTCAAACTTTCCATTCACTAAGAGTCCAAACCCCTAAACCCTTCCTTTTTTTTTTCATTGGTACATTTTATTGGTATATTATGTATACACATCACAATTACAATCCACAGTGAGAATTTGTACCAGTATGACACAACTTAATTCTCAACCCCCGACCCACCTTACCTCCTCCCTGCCCCCATATACACAAGCATTGTTTCCTTTTTTTAACCATCAATTTTTTCTTTCATTATTTACCCCTAAACCCCATTACCCTTTGAATATTTACTGTTTCTCAATATCTATCATGCATTCTAGAACACATTTATAACTTCAGTTTCTCATACCAAAGAAGATATACAATATTTATACATCTGTGACCTATTTATTTCACTTATGCGTATGGCCTAAAGGTATATCCATTTGAGTATAAGTGATCTCATCATTCTTGATGGCAGAGTGATACTCCATTTTATTTTTAAAAAAAACACATCTTCTTTATCCAGTCTAGAGTTGAAGGGCATTTGGGTTGTTTCTAAGATTTAGCTATCACAAACTGAGCTGCTATAAACATGGGTGCACATATGTCGCTGTGATATGAATCTTATAATTCTTTTGTGTATATCCCCAGTAGGGGAATAGCAGGGTCAAATGGAACCTCTAATCCTAGTTTTTTGAAGAATCTCCACACTGATCTCCATAATGTAAACCCTTCCTTTTTATCACCTCCTAACCTCTTTTACCAGCTACTGTATTCCGAGGAACATGCTAAGTGCTGGACAGTTACCTCAGGGTCATTTCTCATCTGTTGGCCTGTGAGTCCATGTCCCATTCAACTTCTTTTCTCTGGAACCTAATACAGTGCTACACAAATAAGCACTAATAGATTTTAAGTAGATGAATATATATGTGCAATGTATTGATGTCACAAAGATGTTCAGATTATATGCCATTATTTTTAAAGTGGTGTTTTCACACATTTTTTTTTTAGCCCCACTACCTTACATTGTAAGTAGGAAAAACTAAGGAAGCTTTCTGATTTGGAGTCTTATTTCCTTAGCACTAGACCTGGACTCCTCTGGTGCAGATAAGAAAACTGTTCTGAGAAGCCAGCTGGTCAATCTTATACAGAATTGATATAGCTCTGGAATATCCTCTTGGACACAGCAGGTACTGAGCATATACGATTTGTTTAAAGCTGAGATAAAAGGCTTCAGGTAGCTAAAGAAGCATGACAAAACTACTGCTTCAGTACCCCTCTAAGCACTGCTCTAATTTTCCCCATGAGCTGTTTGGAAGCTTTAACCAAATCTTCCTTTGATATTACACACCTATTAGCTCAGACATGAGTTAGCATTTCATAATTCTACCATTCAAGAAAGCTGGAAAGTCTCCTCACACCGCCAAGCCTAGGTACGCCATATCCCTCTTGCCGAAGATTAAGTGCCTTCTTTTCCCCCAGTAAATTAAGTTTCCTGGACCAGTTAGCAAATCAGAACACCAAGGCTGACGCTGCAGATCAAGATGCCACAGGGTTCCTGTAATTCCTCACTATGAAGTACAGATCAATAACTACATATGGGAAAATGAAATAATCAACAGGATATGGTGATAATCAGGTCGCTGTCTGAAGCCCATACACCACTCTCCCTAAGCTGTCCAGCCACTGCCCTGAGGCCCTGATGTACAACTCACTGTCCTTACACAACTCTGGCTGGTACTGATGGACAGGTCTGAACTCCGGACTCAAAAAAGAGGAACCAAGTGCCAGGCGTGGTGGCTCACACCTGTAATCCCAGCACTCAGGAGGCAGAGGCAGAAGGATTGCTGAGTTCGAGGTTTGTCTGGACTACACAGTGAGCTCAGAGCCAGCCTGAACTACAAAGCGAGACCCTGTCTCAAAAAAAAAAGAGGAACCAAAGAAGAAGCGTGGCTGCCCAAACCACTGTTGATCCTTTAAGGAGCTGGAAGGTTTTTGCACAGCCCATCCACAGTGGGGAAGGGATTACTTCCAATTGCTACAGTCAAACTAGCCCTCACATTATAATCACTCTCCTTACGTATTTCTTTACAGATTTTTTTTCTGGTAAATAACGGCTACCATTTTCTGAGCACCTGAAAAATGTTAAATACAGACCTTGCCTTATTTAACCCTGAGATTGCCCATAGGGCAGTAGTTCTAAAGCTGTAGCTTATATCAGAATCTCCCTAGAATTTGGTAGTAGAGCCCCACGTCTGTCTACAGAATGAGGCTTTATGCTCTGCATCGCTAATAAACTAACTGATGATAAGGATGCTTTGGATCAAAGTCCCTCTTAAGAATACTGTCACAGGAAAACCAGGATTTAGGGTGTTTGGGAATGTCTGTCAGAGTGCCCAAGCTGGTAAAGAACAGATGCAGAATTTGTACTTAGGGCTGTTGGACTCTACATTCAGGGCTGACAGACACACTACAGTATGTGGGAGTGTTGTCTTGTCTTCCCAAATTTATGAGCATCTCCTTGAAGGTAGATAACACACATCATACTTCTCTCATCCCCTCTCACAGGTTCTACAAAAATATTTTGTACACTGACCCTTAAATATTTACATACTTCAAAGCCCACAAATTCAAACACAGATACAGTCAAAGAACATACACTGGGCAGCATTGCCAGACGTGACCTTATAGGATATTCTCTTTTGCTACTCAGTCTTCGCTCGTGTGACCACCACACTGGCTAACTCCTACTCATTCTTCAGTCTTCTCCTCTTGTAGATAATCAGTTCTTCCTAAAGTTGGGGTCCCCCCCAAAAAAAATAAAATTTGCAGCCACTGCACACTAAGCTTATCTCATGATGGTACTAATTACTCCGTTATAAGTAACCAATTTCTATCTCTTAAAACAACTTATAAACTGTAGTAGTATCTAGTTTAGTATCATGCTCCCAAAGCCTAGCAGAATGGTTGGCACATAATAAACACTCCATAACTATTTGTTAAGTGAATACATAAATGAAGGAATGCAGAAGTATAAGTTCTATTTGAGTTCTATTTGAAAAAAAATATCATAATACCCCAGGGATTTAGCTCAGTGGTTCCAGGACCAGCCTTGCAACCACAAGGGCCTGAGTTCGACCCCCGATACCAAAAAAGAAAATATAATACATGATGCACAGTTCTCAAGGACGAATTCCAGAGAGGAGGAAGGTAGCCTAGATAACAAACACCAATTTTGCCTTTTCTCGTCTCCATCACTCTTCTCAGACTCAGAAAACAGGCACCAGTGAGGGCACCACTATCCATATAACACACCATCTTAGTTGAATAAATGCTCCGGACCTATAAAGACAGCAAAGGCCATGAGATGGGGAAGAAAGACTCTGTGCCCCCTTGTTCCTACTGATCTCTGTCTCACTCATACTCCTTCCCCACTGCAGTCAAGAGCTTTGGCACAGGGATGAAAGAGACAGGGTAGAGATCTGGCAGTGGGCACAGAAGCAGCTCCCATCCTGCACCAAAGCCTACAAGGAAAGATCCAGAGGGACAGTGACTCAGGCCCCAGATGAAGTCCAGCCTGAGTACCACTGAAAATGAAAAAGAGCAATAATTTCACAAGGACAATAATTGTCTGGGGTTTTGTTCAAAATAAGTGTTTGTCAAGTACTGGTTTCAACCCTACTCCCAAAGAAGTAAGTCCTGTTGATTCCAGTCCTTGCACAGGCTGAAGAACCAAGCAGTTTCTCCCTCAACTCACCAACCAGCCTACAACACTCACCATGACAGGCATTTCCTAGGGTCAGCCAGGGACCTTTGCTTCAGTCTTAGCTTGCGAAAGGCTCCTTTTTAAAAGGGCCTCTTCATTTTCTCTTCCCTACTAACAGAATGTTCTCTACCACCACGTTGCAGTAATAGAGGCCTCTCCCTTCCCAACCCCTCACAATCTGTAACACAACCTACAGCAGGTTGACCCCATCCAATTAGTTTGAATTGCTTCATGCCAAGAAAATTGCTGCTTTTATTAAAAATAAAAGCACACTAAGCAAGCAATGAGCTGTGAAAAGTATGAGTCTGGCGAAATTGTGAAGGTCGAGGTTAAGGTTACCAAAAGAAACTAAGATTTCCTGAAAGACTGGAGGATAAAGATATATTTCTACATATACAGAGATAAACAAATGAACACATACAGAGGACATTTACACAGCAGACCCAAACATCTTCAACAGAAGAAAAACAAAATTGGGGCCACTCTCAAGTTATCCTTAATAAAAACTAAACAAGAAGAGGGACCAATAAGACTGAATTCAAAATAATCACATTCATATCACTTCTGTTATCTTAGCTATATCTTGAGGATCTGATTACAGTTGAACTAGAAAATAAACTAGTCAAATCCATCAAAAACCTGGACTCAGACAAACACATTCTTATTCCCTGAAAATCTTCTGTTCCTTTCAATGTCTACTTATGGAAATGGTAAAGTTGGGTAGGAGAAACCCACCTCTCTTCTTAAAGATCCCCACCATCCCATCTTTCATCCTTCACATCAGTATTTTGAGTTTTAGAAGATGACAAACCCACCACCCAGGATTTCATGTAAAGCTTTACACTTTCACACATCCGTTTTGTCTGATCTGCATAATTCAGGGAGGGAAAGACGATGGCTTCTCAATGCTTTTTTTTTTTTTTCTAAAATAAAAAGCCACTGAAGTAAACAACTTCAACAACCCCCCACCCCACCCCGCACACACACCCCTTTGTGGTTCGTCACTTTCAAATCTCAGTTTTAAATCTCTCAAGGACAATGACTCACAGGGAAAGTGAAGGGGGAAGGGTGGGTCAACTGGTCAAAGCCCATTCATAGATTCAACAACTAGACACCAGAGCCTTGCCACATCAGCACAAGATTTTAACTTACGGCGCACCGAGTTCCACCGTACCTTCTGCCAACACCTCGTCCACAGTGACCTGCTGACGCCCAATGCCAAAGACCCTTCCAATGTAGCCACTGCCCAGGCCGGAGGTGCTGCCCCCTCCTCCGCTGGAGCCAGAACCCAGGCCAGAGCCGCCTTGCTCTCTCCGGGAGTCGAAAAACTTCTTCATCTTGCAAATAAGATGCAGAAAAGCAAAATGCCGATGATTTCTGGAATTTTTTTTTCCTTTTTTAAGAAAAGAGATGTAAAGATTTCTTCTCGGATTTCGGCTCGCTGAGGAGCCACCCCAATCCGGCCGTGAAGGTGGGGGCTGAGGGAGGAGATGGCTATAGGAATATGCGTGTCAATCGCTCGGCGGGTCCCCTCCTCCTCCAGAGAGCGATTCGTGTAAGTTTAAACCTGTGATGACAGAAGCAGAGAGGATGAATCAGTAACACACTTAAAAATTCAACTGCTGAGTCCTGAGGGTAGCAAAAGCCATCATTCTGGGGAAACGCTTCATGCATTTTTCCCGGCGAGAAAAATAGTGGGCTGAAAACGCATCCCCGCCCCCAGGACCCTAGATCCCCGTGCCAGGACTAGGAAAAAGGAGGGACTCGGGCGGCCCTGGGCAGCGCCGACCCTGCCGGGCACTGCCTCCCCCGCTTCCCCGTTCTCCAGTTGCCCCGCCAGGGAGCATCCCCGCAGCACCCACTTGATACTGCTCAGCAGCCGGCGCCCAGCTACCAGCCCCGCAACATTGTCACGGCCGCCGAGGCGGCCTGCGAAGCGGAGAGGAGGCGGCGCTGCAGCCAGAGCCGGGGCCGCGATCGGCGCCCGCCAGCCAGCTGATCCCCCCGTGCGCCCGGTGGAGACTGACCCGCCGCCCCTCCCCCGCGCGCGCTCCCGCCCGGCTCCATCCACCCAACCAGGAAGTGAACCGCCGCCGGAAGTGCCTCTAGGAGCCGTGTGGCCCGGCCCTGGAGCCGCTCCCACCACTGCCGCTCTGTAGCGACAAACGAGAAGATGCTGATGACAAGAAGAGGACCGGGAAACGAGGTCTTGGAGGCAAAGGTTTCGATACAGAGGCTCGGAAAAGAACATTGCTTTCGGCCCTGCGCAGTGCATCGTGGGAAACGTAGTTCAGCGCTGTCGGGTGACTGCACTACAACTCCCAGAATGCTCCTGGAGGAGCGGGCGCGGTGTCCGCCGCGGCCTGCGCGGCCTGGAAGGTGGTTAGTGGGGTGGTACGAAAGTAGCTATTCGGTTATTTAAACACATCCGGTAAAGAAACTGCCAGGCATTAGGTTTTACTCCTCCTGCATGTCCCACCCTTCTGGAATCATGTTATTTGTGTACTGGCCTTCTGGCACAAGGGACGCTGGGGATTGTGGTTTCCAAACACATCAAGGCTGACACCTGAAGGACGCAGTTTAACCGTTTTGCCCCAGAATGGGCCTGCTGGTTTTCGCGACGTCACTTGAGGACAAGGAGGACGAGAGAAGGGATGGGAACATTATGCTGACCGCTGTTCCGGCCACACCGCAATGCCAGCTCTAAAAGAAAGAAAACCGATGCCTCTTCACCCTCAATCTCTAAGCTACTCTTTGCTGGAAAGTGATACAGCGCAACTCCGCGGTCAACTCAGAGCTAGGCGCTGTAAAAACACCAGGAAGACAGTGTCTTGTCTGGAAATCTACAGGAGAGATGCAGACTGACAAACTACCGAAGGCTGTGTGCAGGGCAGATCCTAAGGGGACCGGGAGTCTGCTAGTTGGCTCAACTCCAAACTGTGGGGCTTGTCACCCTGCAGTGACCTTTAATTCTTCCACCTTTGCTGATACTGTGGGTGAATCTGATCCTCACTCACCCCTTCCACCCAAAAACCCTAGGCAGATCTTCTTTTACTTTTTATTCACTTCAAGATTATTCTGTTGATGTGTATTTTACCTGGATATCGCCTAAAGGGTGCAGGGTGTGATTTGTATTTGTCAAAGGTGGAAGATTGGAACACTGCCAGTACCCATAGAACTTCTGATAGATGATGCTGAAGGCACTACTAAATTCCTGCCCCCGATCCATATTTTTTCTAGTACTTGAATATAAGTTATTGCTCATGTTCACCCGCTTTCCCCACTTGCTAACACCGCGACAGCCCTTTGGCTTGTAATTTGTCCCATAATTTCTTCAGCAAGCATTTGAGGAGAAGCGAAGGTGCCCCAGAAAAAAATGATTCTTGTTTTTTTTTTTAATCTCAATATTCAACTGAACTGATCTGAGCTAGTGGTGGTATGGCTGCTGTTATGGCTTCTTGTTTCAAGTAGTGCTGTTGCAATTAAAGATGCTGTAGAGATAGCATCTTTTCTTCTTAAGAGAGTCAGTGTTGCCACCTCTGGTCACAAATTCATGCTGCCACCCCCAGGGTGAAATGCGGCACCTACTAAAACATTCCCTCAAAGGAAGCCCACTGTGGCATGTTCTCTGCACCTTCCTTAAAAGGCTAGATTTTTGTCTAAGGAAGTTTGGAATAGGTCTTAACATAGAAAGGTCATTGGGATTGAGCTCACTGACCCCCATCTTGCTCAGCACCTGTTGGTCTTAACTGACTTTTTAAAAGATCTGTTAGGTCATATACCCCTTAGGCCCTGTTGCTGTGTCATGGGTTTCTGGTTGTTTGTTTTAGGGTTGGGGGGAGGAGTCTTTCCTAGATTGAAGTCAGATTTGTATACATTTCAAGTCTCAGTTCAGGTATACAAAAACTTCCAATAGTATTAAGGTAGTTAATATGTGTTTATTGTATACCCACCTGGATAGTTTGAACAGAATCTGAGGAAAGAGATTTTAAAATAAATTTTACAAAGCAAAAGACTGGCTTCCTTGCCTTCCATTCTCTGAGCCTAATAGCAATAACAAGTCCACAGTTGTTGGGTTTTTTTACATTATATATTAGGTTATTTAAGCCTCTAAACAATTTTTTGAAATAGAGTACTATATTATACTCACTTTAGAGATGAAGAAATGAAGACAGAGATAAATGATTTGCCCTGTCACACTGATGGTAACTGACGAGTTCCTGAAAACAAAATAATTGCAAATCAACCACTGAAACCTTAAAACTTCTACAACACTTCCTTTCTGTATAATTTACCCCATTTCAGCTTACTTTTTAAGTTTTCATCTACAGTATATTAGCATCTCAAGTACATCAAAGTCAGGAAACAGTCTACTTATCTCCTTAACCATCAAACACAACCATTTTCATAGAGTGTGTTTTACCAGTAAACTGATTTCAAATTAACAGTAATACAAAAGAGGAATCTGAGATGGAAAGATTTAGGAATTCTCCATCAGGTGAGCATTTGAAGTAAGTCTAAGAGAGAATATGGATAAATTGCTCACTAAAAAGATTGGGAAAGGAAACTGAGTTTACCACCCTATGCATCTACCATATGCAAGTTACTGTACTAAAAGCACTTATCATATTACTTTCTTTAACCTTCAACCTTGCACAATGGATACTATCATCTGTTATATCAAAGTGCTGAGGATGTAACTCAGCCACACTATGCCTGGTTGACAAGTGCAAGGTCCTGAGTTTAATCCCTGGTACCAAAAAAAAAAAGAGCAGGGCTTGGTGGCCCACACTTGTAATCCCAGCACTCAGGAGGCAGAGACAGGAGGATTGCTGAGTTTGAGGCTAGCCTGGGCTACATAGTGAGCTTACAGCCAGCCTGAACTACAACGTGAGACCCTGTCTCAAAAAAAAAAAAAAAAATGCTGGGCGTGGTGGCTCACGCCTGTAATCCCAGCACTCGGGAGGCAGAGGCAGGAGGATTGCTGAGTTTGAGGCTTGCCTGGGCTACACAG
>PVIC010049630.1:0-13234 GCA_004025085.1 Thryonomys swinderianus | reverse complement strand
CTCAGGGCCAGCCTGAACTACAAAGCGAGACCCTTTCTCAAAAAAAAAAAAAAAAATTAAATGGTGTATATGTATACTGAAATTAAATTTTAAATTTTTCTTTTTTTTGAGACAGGGTCTCACTTTGTTGTTCAGGCTGGCCCTGAGCTCACTATGTAGCCCAGGCAAGCCTCGAACTCATCAATCCTCCTGCCTCTGCCTCCCGAGTGTTGGGATTACAGGTGTGAGCCACCAAACCTGGCATTTGTGAGTGTGGTACTGATTACTGGCAGGTGTGAGCCATCACGGCCGGTATTGTTGTATGTGGTTACCAGGGATCGAACCAGGGACCTTGTGCTTGCTAGGCAGGTGCTGGAACCACTGAGCTGTATCTCTGGCCCAAATTTTAATTTCTTTTCAAGTAAACTTGTGGTAGTAGTATGGAGTTATGCCTATGGCCAGAGAATGGTGAAGGTTAGGGCTCTAGTGCGAGGCACTCCAAGTTCACACCACTGTGCTACCTCTAATGGGCAGTGTTGCTTGTGTCCTACAGTTTACCCTCTCTGAAAGCAGAAGATGTCAATGGCACTACTCTGCAGGATTTTTGACACGCATCACATACTCAGTGCATGGCAGCTCTCATTCTGAGGGTTTGGGGCTAAGGTGTGGGTCTAAGTGCCAAGCATCATGTGTCCTTCAGACAATGCAGAATGAGGAAACCACCAGGGTCTTCAATTAATTCAGGTGTGTTGACTAAAGAAAACATTTAAAGTGTACTAGCAACACATTTTGTGTAGAGGAGCCTTAACTAATAAGAGTATGGACCTATGGCTTAAATATTATGCAAAGAAGGGAAAATCTCATGAAAAGAAATTCAAATTAAAACAATACAGAGACCATCTTACAGCCACCATCAAGAAATCAAGTAATGCGCTGGAGATTTAGCTCAGTGGTTCCGGCGGCTCCTGCCTCGCAAGCGCAAGGTCCTGAGTTTGATCCCGGTAACCACATAGAATGCTAGGTGTGGTGACTCACGCCCACCAGCAATCAGTACCACATACCACAGTGCCGGGTGTGGTGGCTCACGCCTGTCATCCCAGCACTCGGGAGGCAGAGACAGGAGGATTGCTGAGTTCGTGGTGGCTTGCCTGGGCTACATAGTGAGCTCAGGGCCAGCCTGAACTACAAAGCGAGACCCTATCTCAAAAAAAAAAAAACAAAAAAAAAAGAAATCAAATAACAACAAATGCTGGTAAGGCTGCAGGAGAAAAAAAGAATCCTTCTATATAGTTGGTGGGAATGTAAACTATTATAGCACCTATGAAAATCAGTATGGAGATTCCTCAAAAAACTTAAAACCAGAAATCCTATTGACCCACTATTCCCCAGTGATACACACATACCCATATTTATAGCAGCACAATTTCTGATAGCTAAATCTTGCAAGTGGATTATATGTCTATCAACAGGTGAATGAATAAAGAAAATGTGGCATTTACACACAATGCAGTACTATCTTGTTTGTTATTTCAGACGGGGTCCTGCTATGTAGTTCATGCTGGCTTTGTACTCATTACATAGCCTACATTGGCCTCCAACTTGTAGGAACTTCCTGAGTCAGCCCCCAACCAAGTACTGGGATGGTAAGTACACCAAACTACTCTGCAATCTTTTAAAGAAACATCAACTTGAGTCATATGTAGAAAACAGATGCACCATGAGACCAGAATGTTAAGTGAAGTAAACTGAACATGTAGGTTTCATAGGTATGACTGAGCTGAAAACAAACAAACAAACAAGCAAACAAACACCACCAGACCAACACCCAGACCATGTATATAAGCAGGAGGATTAGAAATGAATACCCTCAGCACATTTATTGTTAACACAGGAAAATATTTTTATTTATTTTGTGTTGCAGCTTATTTTGAACACAGAACTTATTTTATACATTCTTAAAAACTTTTTAGCTAGAAACTGCTTTGGATTTCTAGGATTATTCTTGGCTATATATGAAATGTGATTAATTCTGTCCTTTGTGTCCTGTTTACCCTTCACAAAACTTAGCATTACAAGTGATTGGTTGTAAAAAGGGCAGAAGGTAGTTTAAACAGATTTTGACATATTTTAGCAGAGAGGTTGGGTTGTATAGCTCAGTGATAGAGCACATGGCTGGATTCCACCTATACATCTACGGTAACCTCTACTTCAAGAAAAAAATAGTTTTAGTAGAGGAATAAAGGGGGGGCAATCGAAGTATTAGAAAGGGCTGGGGATTATGCAATTTAGGAATTTCCTATTCTTACTTTCTGTCAGAGATAACAGAAAGGTATGTTTAAAAGTTATCTAGTTATTCCTAATGAATAATGCTCAATGTGAACTGGGGATACCAGTAAATAGGAGTATTTTAAACCTTAAGAGTATGGGTAAGTACAGGACAGATGTAAATCTAAAATTGGAACACAGCTTGAAGGACTCCAGTTGCGCATGTGGTAAAGAAGCATGACAACTTCTGAGAGAGAAAGCCCTGAGGGTGAAGGCCTATGGGATAAGCAAGCTTCTCCATTAGGAAAACAGAGGAGGGCGCTGAGATGATTGAGAAGACTAAACTCAATGCTCTTGGGGACAGACACGTGTGTGAGCTCACATCTGAGTGGTCCAATAAGGATGAAGGAACTCTGAGGCTCAACACTGAGTGGAGCACAAAGTCAGGGGCTAGTTTATAGGATACACTACATAGGAGGTTAAGACTGGTGACACAGACCAGTCAAGAGTCAAGAAGAATAACCCAGCTAAGAAACAAAGGCTCGATGAACTAACACGGTGACGAGAATAGAGACAATATCAAATGTAACATCTACTTTGACAAAACAGGACTTGGTAAATGATAAGTTAAAAGCAGCAAGGTGTTTATAACTGTACCTTTGGTTTCAGTGACAGAGGTGAAGGGCACTATATGAACTGAGCTAAGTTAAAACTTAAGAAAATCAGATTTTGAGGAAGCAATGTAACTTAAATGAAACTCTTTGCTTAAGGTATCACATGTAAAAAAATCTTGGTGTAGTTGTAATCTATTAAATAACTGGATATTAATATATGAATACATACTAGAGGTAAATGTGTAACATAAGTCTGTAATCTGTACACACTAGCTGCCCTAGTTCAGTTTTGAAACCAGATAAAACTTTCCAGAGTTACAGTTTGGATCATCTGAAGTTCCTGAGAGCTGTGATCAAGTCAGATGAGGAAAAGCTGAGGCAACACAGCACAGTCTTCCAATTATGTGGAGGAGAGTGGTAAATATCACACTAAGCTACCCTCAAGGAATGGAAGAGGCCAACAAGACCACCCCAGATTTCTAGTGTAAAGTCCCATAGCATGACTCTGACAATGAGAACAAGATAAAGAGTAAAACAAAGCTCTGAATTTACAGAAACACTCTAGTTAAAATACCTGTTCTGCACTTACAACAAAACCTAAGACACTTAGGTCTGTTTATTTCCAAGTATTGAGATAGGACACAAGTATAAGCAAAGGGCCCTGAAATGAGTCTTCTTCCTGCTGGGGACTGTCTTGATAAGTCAGGTGTTCTCCCTATACATAGACAAAGACCCATCTGTCCCGTTGAGTTAGGTGGCATGGCAGGTTAACACTATCTATGCCAGGGTTAGCTGGCTATATTTTCAATTATTATCTTGGCTATATTGGCAGCTATGCCTGCCATTTCCAGCCCTGAGTTTTCAATAGTTTATGATATTTTTGATTATTTATATTTTAGGCCATGTAAAATGTTTACTTCTATTGCACTGAATTTCAAAAGGTACTCAAATTTTAACATTTTCTGGCCTGTACACAAAACATAAAAATTATATATATTTATGGTGTACCATATGGTATTTTCATACGTGTTTAAATGTATAATGTTTAAATCAGGTTAAATATATCTATGACCTGAAACAGTCCTTTATGCTGAAATCTTTTATTCAAGATTCTTGCTTTCTGAAATACGCAACACATTATCTAGTCACTCTACTGTGCAATCTCTTACTTCTAACTCCGGCTTCTTCCTGTTCTTCCCTAGTAATCACCCTTGTTTTATCCCCAATCTCTGTGAGGCTGGGGATAAAACAAATCCACATGTGAGTGAGCCCATGGGGGTCTTTCCTACATTTTCCTGACCCATTGTCAGTTGGTGGGCATTATGGTAGTGCCCACATCTTGGCTGCTGGTAGACACATTGGGGAGCAGCCATTTCTCTGGATGTGTATTAGGAATGGGACTGCTGGATCATATGGTAGTTCTATTTCAATTTTCCACGAAACTGCCACAATCTCTTGTAACAGCCGTACCAGTTTATATACCCTTCAACAGAGTGTAAAGACTTCTCCACATCTTACCAGTACTTGTTTCTAGTACTTATTTACTCCACCTGGGGCATAATGTTTAGCAAAGATGGCAGTGGGCTAAAAAAAAAGCTGCCCTTCCTAAAAAACTCTGGTTTCTGCCCCCCTCCCAATTTTTTTGGTGTTTCTGCATTTTTCTATATTCCTATGAGCTTAATTTTAGGTAAAACTGATGAAGACAAGGAAAAAGAGCATATATAACGACTGAACTGAGAATATCTGACAGTTACCACTGTCTCACAAACGACAAGTGCAATCAATTTACACATCAATCACCTATGTACTAAGACTTCAGATGTCCTGGAGGGAAAAAAAGAGTATAAATTTTGAGTCAGAGATTTAGCTCAGTGGTTCTGGCATCTGCCCTGCAAGTGTAAGGTCCTGAGTTTGATTACCAGTACCACATACCACACTGCTGGGCATAGTGACTCATGCCCATAATTCCAGCAATCAGTACCACATACCACAATGCTGGGTGTGGTGGCTCACACCTGTAATCCTAGCACTCGGGAAGCAGAGGCAGGAGGATTGCTGTGAGTTTGAGGCTAGCTTGGGCTACATAATGAGCTCAGGGCCACTCTGAACTACAAAGTGAGACCCTGCCTCAAAAAAAAAAAAAAAAAAAAGTAAAGGACCATGCAACTCTAAAAAAGTAAGTTTGCAATTTAGAGAGAAAACAAACCAGGAAATAATTTGTAGCAATAAATACATCATTTCTGGGATATTTTGGTACCTTCAAAAGGTGATTAAAGGCTTGTAAGAAGAGCTGTCTTACTTGGTTTTCCATAATCTTTGCTAATTATCATTAGAGAGTTACTTCTAGGTCTACAAAAAGCCTTTTCAAACAAAAAAGACTGTAGGCAGCTATTAGGAGAAGCATTTGGTGAAATGAAGAGTAAACAGGCTCATCTGGATGCTCCAAAATCGTATGTTTCAGAACACTGAGAGTGATGAAATAGCATAAGTAAAGATTAGTAAAAGCAATTCTGGGCAACCAGAGCAAGGTGGGGGGCATCACAATGCCTGACTTCAGACTATGTAGAGCTACTGTGATAAAAACAGCATGCTGCTGGCAAAGAAAGAGAACCAAGGATCAATGAAACAAATAGGTTGGGAGGTGCAGAGACAACTCTAAACATACTCAGCCATTTTATCTTTGATAAAGGAGCCAGAACACTTCCCACTGAAGAAAGACACCCTTTTTAATAAATGGTGCTGTAAAAACTGGCTTCCCATGTGCTGAAGACTAACACTAGACCTGTACAACTTACTATACACTAAACTAAAATAAAATGGATAAAAGATCTAAATAGTAAAACAGAAATATTAAATCTGCTGGAAGGCAGAGGTAGAACTCTTGAAGACACTAGAATAGGCATACTTTATGAACAAAATCCTGATTGCACAGGAGTTTGAGTTGCCTGGGCTACATAGTGAGCTCAGGGCCAGCCTGAATTACAAAGTGAGACTGTGTCTCAAAAACAAAACAAAAACAAAAACTAAGAAGGATAAGATTGGGACATTTCTTCCTCAATGGATATACCCTGAGATCATACTCTTAAGTGAAATAAATTGGACACACAAGTTTAAATATGGAACTGTTTCTCTACTGTGAGGAAACAAAAGTGGACATGAAAACCAACATATGTAAGATATTGGGAAATGGGAAGAAAATATTTAAATCAGAAGGGGAATAAGTCTATGGCGTTACCACCCTGAATGTGTCCAATCTTAGAAAATAAGCAGGGCTGGGCCTGGTTAGTTCTTGGATGGGGGAAGGGGAACAAGAGATGGGGGAAAAGAGAGGAGGCAAGGGGAGGTAGTGGGGAAAAAGGAGAGAAAAAACACAAAAAATAATAGAAGAAAAATAGAAACAAAGCTTTTATAAATAAGGAGGGAGGCAGAGACAGGATTGCTGAGTTCAAGGCTTGCCTGGGCTACATAGTGAGCTGAGGGCCAGCCTGAACTACATACAAAGTGAGACCCTGTCTCCAAAAGAAAAAAAATTCTACACTTGATCTTAGCCAAAAGGCCGAGAAGCGATAGGAAAAAAATTCTGTAACTGAGCACCATTAGATTGCTTGGCTTCTCTCACTGTCTTTCTGTAGCACAAAGCTTAGCAGTCTGTTTACCTTCCCCCACCTGTCCATGCATTCAGGAACATACTTCTGCTTGGACATGTGCCATGTTCCTATGTGCACGAACTGAGAGGTCTGGGATCAAGTGGGACACCTCAAGAACCCACAAGCTGCAAAGCTACTTGAGGACAGCAGTGGCTTGAGACACACAGTCGGGTACAAACACTTAATGACACAACAGTCCTGAGGCAGATAACATACCATTGACTGTACAGCAGGAGCAATTCAGAGACAGACTCTGAAGAACAAATAACTTCTGGAAATAAAAAGTACAGTAATCATAGATCACAAATTCAAGTGGAAGATTTAAGATAAGGTCGAAGAATTATTACATGTAGAGTATATTAAAAGAAAACACACACGAAATTAGAAACAAAACATCTGAGAACTCAGGAATATGGTTAAAAGACCGAACTAAAAATTTATGGTGTAGAAGAGGGGATTAAGTTAAAGACTAATAGCAGAGAGGCCAGAGATTTAGCTCAGTGGTTCCAGTGCCTGCCTAGCAAGTACAAGGTTTGATCCCCGTAGCCACATACAGCAATACCAGGCATGGTGACTCATGCTCACCAGCAATCAGTACCACATACTGCGCTGGGGTGTAATGGCTCAAGCCTGTAGTTCCAGCACTCAGGAGGCAGAGACAGGATGATTGCTGAGTTTGGGGTTTGCCTGGGTTACATAATGAGCTCAGGGCCAGCCTGAACTACAAAGTGAGATCCTGTCTCAAAAAAAAAAAAAAAAAAAAAAAGAATGATGGCAAAGAAAATATACTTGCTGAAATAATAAAAGAAAACTTCCTAAATCTCAGAAAAAAGACAGATATTCTGATACAGGAGGCATTTAGAATCCTAAACAGGCCTAAGCACAAAAGAACTCCATGTCACATTACAATTAAAATGTCAAGGTTTGAAGAGCAAGGAAAGAGGGCTGAGAATGTAGCTCAGTAACACCGTACCTGGCTGGCAAGCATAAGGTCTTAAGTTTGATCCCAGTACTGTGAAGAAAAAAGAAAGAACAACGAAAGAGTACTGAAGGATCCAAGTGGAATATCAACTCATAAAAAGAGGTAAGCCAATCAGAATAACCAGACTTCAGTGCAGGAACTAAAGGCCAGGAGGGTATGAGACAATGAATTTCAACCAATGAAAGAAAATAACTGCCAATCTAGATTGCTATATCCAGCAAAACCAGGTGTCAAGAAATTCAGGCCATTAATCCAGCACTGCAAAAGACAGGGAGTCTGAGGTAGGAGAATACCCTGAAGTTCAAGGCCAGCCTAAACTGGCCAGCCATAGTGAGACCCTGTCTCAAAAAAGGGGAAAAACCAAAAAAATAAAAACCAAAAAAAACAAGAACAGACTCAAATGTCACAACAATGAAATGACAGGACTTATAGTATAGACCTTTTTATTACAACTTTGAATGTAAATGGTTTTAATTCTCCAATTACAACATAGACTGGCAAATAAGATTAAAAAATAAAACAACTTTCTGCTGTCTGCAACAAACACATCTCACTAGGAAAGATATACACAGACTGAAGGCATAAGAATGGAAAACAATATTCCCCACAAATGAAACCCAAAAGCACATAGGAATAGTTTTATCTGACTAAGCAGACCTCAAGACAAAATTAGAAGATGCAAAGAAGGTTACTACTATACACTGATAAAAGGAATAAGATTTACATATTTAGAATCTGTGTGTCCTTTTTGAAAAAGTACTGCCCCCCCCTTTTTTTTTGAGACAGGGTCTCGCTTTGTAGTTCAGGCTGGCTCTGAGCTCAATATGTAGCCCAGGCAAGCCTCGAACTCAGCAATCCTCCTGCCTCTGCCTCCCGAGTGCTGGGATTACAGGCGTGAGCCACCACACCCGGCACTGTGGTGTGTGGTATTGATTGCTGGTGGGCATGAGTCTCCACGCCCAGCATTGTATGTGGTTACCGGGAATCGAACTCAGGACCTTGTGCTTGCGAGGCTGGCGCTGGAACCACTGAGCTAACCCTCCAGCCCCAGTACTGCCCTGTTTTAAAAAATAAAACTGAGGGCAGCAATGTCCTATCTTCCAAGTGAACTGGATCTTTTATTGTTATTTAGAAACCTATTTTTTTTCCTCTTAAGCATACTTTAATATAAATATAGCTAGTCTTGCTTTCTTTTAATGCTTATTATCTTTTCGCACCATTTTATTTCCAAACCTGGCTCTACTGTTACTTTTGACATGAGATTTTTTTTTTTTTTTTTTGAGACAGGGTCTTGCTTTGTAGTTCTGGCTGTCCCTGAGCTCACTATGTAGCCCAGGCAAGCCTCGAACTCAGCAATCATCCTGGCTCTGCCTTCCAAGTGCTGGGATTATAGGCATGGACCATCATGCCTGGTGACATGAGTTTCTTGCAGGTATTTTATGGCTGAGTCACTTTAATCTCTGCCAATGTGCCTTTTGACTGGTGTAATTAGATCATTACAGATAATTATTGACATGGGAAAGCTCACATTTGTTCTTTTTTGTTTTCTTTAGCATGTTTTCTGGTGAGTTAAACATTTGTTAGTGTTCCTAATTGACTTCTCTACTGTTTTTATGGTTAGTCTTTCTACAGAGGTTTTTAGGTAGTAACCACATTACTCTGCATATATTACAGATGGGCATACACCCAGATATATCTTATCCATATTATTACATCGACTGACTGGATGATTGACAGGGCCTTGGTATGTTGTTCAGGCTGGCCTTGAAGTCAGGGCTGATCCGGCTGCTTCAACCTTTTGAGTGCTGTTATTACAGGCATGTGCCACCATGTCTGGCTATTGCCATCATTTTAACTAACCAAGTGAAGTGTAAAAACTTCACCTGTCTTGACATCCCTTAATCTTCTATGGTTTATAACATTCCTATGTAGACTTATTACCATGTCAGCCATCAGTACAATTTTTGCTTAAAATACCAAACATAATTAGGAATCAAAACTTGTCTATATTTTACTTATTTTTTTCTAATACCATGTAGCAAGATTGCTTTCTTTCACCATTTCATTTCCATTAACACATTCATGACGTGGGGATAATTCATGTCTTGCTGCCTGGCAGCTTGAACCACTGATGGTACACGCCTGATTGTCCCATGTATAACTATGCTACTTCTATGATCAGTGATATGAGTCTCCCAATGGAATAGTCATGCATGTACCACTCGTAGTTCTTGACAGCACAAATGTATTAATTTCCCTTACCACTCTCATGTGGTAGATTTGCTATGGATAAATTCTTACAGTTTTCCTTTATTTGATAATGCTGTGATTTCTCCTTCATTCCTGAAAAATCTGTTGCAGAGTATGGGGTTTTGGGCTTACAATTCTTTTCCTCCAGCTTTTGAAAAATGCTATGCTACTTCCTTCTGGCCTCTAAGGTTTCGGAAGAAATAACTGATGAATTACATTTTTTCTTATAAGTGCTGTTTCTTGTTCTAGTTTTTAAAAACATCTTTCTTTCAGGAATCTGACATCAAGGTGGTAACCAATGCTTTATTATGGAGCCTGGGGACTGCTGGGCACCTGAAGCAGAGTTGGAGCTGAGGCCTGCACGGAGATACCCAGCTCCGCACACAGGAGGACTGTTCAGCTCTGAGTAAGTGATGTAGAGAAGCTGACTGAACCTGTTCCATGCATATTTTGGGATTTGGGCGGTTAACCCCAAGGGGCATTACAAGTGGTTTCAGAGCCTCAGCATATGTCCTTAGTGTTGCTGGTCCTTGTGCTGCTTGATAAAATACATGTTTCCTTAGGAAACTATCTTAAGAATCCAGTCTATCTGTGATTAAAATTTCTTGATGCTATTTCTGTGATATTCTCAGGACTGATCATATGCAGTATGGTTCTCCAACTTGGCCTTGACCATATTACAATTAGTGTCTTATTTCTTTTGCTGTACTTTCTGCTTGCTGAGACCATTTTTCATTTCTCATTTTAAGCATGTTTTTAACTGTTTATTGAGGCATTTTTATGATGGCTGCTTTAAAATTTTGTTTGATGATTCTAACATCTTTGTCATCCCTATTGTCAACTACTAGCTTTTTTTTCCCTCAGTCTGAGAACTTCCTGGTTTGGTGTATATGAAAAATTTTCCCTTAAAACCTTGGTGAGTTCTGTGTTAGGACACTGGATCTTATTTAATCCTCTGCTTTAACTGGCTTTTGCTGATGCCACTGTCACAGGGAACTGGTAATGATGGTGGTATTTCATTACTGCCAGGAGCAGATGGTTGGAAAACTTTCTTGCAGCCTAGGGGAAATGGTATCTCAGGTTTTCCTTGATGTCTGTATTCAATAGAATTTCTAAGTGCCATCATATCAGGGTGCCTCTTTCCTGGTCCTTTGGCTAGAGTAGCTTTCTTCCTTGGTGCTCCCTGTTCTTTCTAGCTTGTTATTTTGTCTAGCACTCATTCTGGGGTATGAGGCAAAAATAAAAACCAATGGAAAGTAAGGCTAGGTGATTCTTTAGGTACCAGGGTCTACAATGTCTGCTTTCTTCTGTATTTTGTTTATTCTTAATATCTATGCCTTTGGTGGTATTTAAGTCTACTCTACCTTCTGAGAATCAGAAAATTTTTGACTACTAGTCATGTTTAATCTTAAATTATATTCAGAAATTTAAAGTTGATTTTTGATCACACAAGTTCCCCATCTTAAAATAGTTTATCATTAATTGTTTTTATCTTTCAGATAAAACCTCATGGATAATTATTATCTATAGATCCTTTAAAAATGAAATGTCAGATTTT
Organism: Thryonomys swinderianus; assembly: GCA_004025085.1. Taxonomy (NCBI): domain Eukaryota; kingdom Metazoa; phylum Chordata; class Mammalia; order Rodentia; family Thryonomyidae; genus Thryonomys; species Thryonomys swinderianus. The sequence continues at coordinate 1,939 of PVIC010049630.1, read as the reverse complement.
TTTCTTAAAATTCTTGGCTTCTGAGAGGCAAATTAACTGTCACTATTCAATTCCTGCCAATTTCAAACATTTTTTTTTTTTTTTGAGACAGGGTCTCGCTTTGTAGTTCAGGCTGGCTCTGAGCTCACTATGTAGCCTAGGCAAGCCTTGAACTCAGCAATCCTCCTGCCTCTGCCTCCCGAGTGCTGGGATTATAGGCGTGAGCCACCACGCCCAGCTTCAAACAATTTTTTAGCACCCAGAATTTCTGTAAGCTACAAAAACACTCATGGAACAGTACTATGTTCTTTAATATTTAATCAAAAGGCCAACCATAATTTACCGCCTAGAAATATACCACTACAGTTAAGAAAAAGTAACACAGCCGGGCATGGTGACTCATGCCTGTAATCCCAGCACTTGGGAGGCAGAGACAGGAGGATTGCTGAGTCCGAGGCTTGTCTGGGCTACATAGAGAGCTCAGGGCCAGCCTGAACTACAAAGCGAGACCCTGTCACACAAAAAAAGTAACACAAAGCTATTAGAATTAGAAATGAAAAATCATTTTCCAATGGGTAATGTTTTATTATTTGACTTTATAGCATATTTTTAAATATGCATACAATTTTGAATTTACACATCTTAAAAAAAAGATATATAGTATTAATAATAAAGATAAATTTACAATGTCTTGAACTCTACCCACCAACCCAACACATGGCCTCTATGACTGTAAACACAACACCTCTAAGAGGAGCACCTCTCTGAACTGTGTTGTGTTGTGTATTTAGTTGAAGGTGGGCAAAGGGTGGGGTGGATTTCTTAGTGTGCTCTGAAATGAAAAATTATTGTTGTATAATTATATTATCAACCTACCATGTTTGGCAAGCATTAATTAGATCTGTAGGAAATGAATTTAGAATAATTATGGAATACCTCAGTAAGTACAGAGTGGGGTACTACTTTACCTAAGAAACAGTTCTTCAGTGAAAACACTAGTGTTGAAGAATTACAAACACTAGTGTTGATTTCAGGTCTCAAGAATTAATTACAAGCGCTCCAAGTATCACTATGAATAAACAGGCTCTGAGTGTTTACTATGTTGAAGGCACAGTGTTAGATGCTCCCCTGGATCCCTTGCCTACCAATCCCGAGAATGAGGTTTTCCAGTCATTTGTTTTCTGAACTGCCTTTTTGCAGCTGCCCTTCCCCCGCCCACACCCCTCAGCTGCTTTATCAGGTGTTCTCTTTTTTTGGTAGCTGGGATTGAACTCAGGACCTTGTGTTTGCCAGGCATGTACTATGTTATAAGGCGTTCTTTTTTATTTTTTTAGTTTTCTGCAACAGGGTCTCATTTTGTAATTCAGGCTAGCGTAGCATTGTGATATGTGGTACTGGGGATTGAACTTGGGACCTTGTGCTTGCCAGGCAGATGCTAGAACCACTAAGCTAAAGCCCTGGCCTTTATAAGGCATTTTTTTTAAACTGACTTCTTTATTGGTACATTTTATATACAGCTCACAATCACATTCAACACTGGTGAATTTGTACCAGTACATGAGTTAATTCTCACTTTTACCCATATTCCTACCTACCCCGCAACCCCCCACCCCCTATATACATGTGCTTTTTCATTTCAAATCATATTTTTTCTTTTCCCTCATTACGTTCCCCTACCATATTCTCTTTGAATATTTCCTATTTCACAAAATCTATCATACATTCTAGAACTCATTTATATCTACAGACTCTCATACCAGAAAAAAGATATGGTATTTATATATCTGTGACCTATTTATTTCACTTATTTGTGTGTCCTCAAGGTGTGTCTATTTTATAAGCCATTCTTAACCAAAGATGGCAATTCAGCATTGCTTGGAGGAAACTTGTTTTCTCACCTTTGTTTCCCCTTTTTTTTTTGAGACAGGGTCTCAGTTTGTAGTTCAGGCTGAACCTGAGC
>PVIC010049629.1:0-13096 GCA_004025085.1 Thryonomys swinderianus | reverse complement strand
TTCTCTCTTTCTTTCTTTATCAGGGATCGAACTTGGGCCCTTGTGCTTTCAAGGTAGGTGCAGTACCACTTGAGCTAAACCCCTGGCAAGGAGTTGATTTCTTATCCTGGACTTCCTCAGTGATGTTTTTCTCCCAAGAACTCCCATTTTTGGTAGGTCTGAAGTCAGTTGTAGTCTGGGGTCAGCTGGTAGAGACCATGCAAAAAGCTGGTGCCCATGGTCTCAGGTTTGGTAAGCCAGAGTTTTTCTCCTCACTACTTTACTCCTACGGCACTGTGAATACAAGAGTTTGGATAATACCATACCAATTGGTTTGAAAAATGTACTTTTTTTGGGAATTCCAATAATCTATTTTAATTTTCTGATTCATAGTCTAACTCTGTAAGTATTCTTAATTTTTCTTTTTTTATGAAATTATTTTCATTTAGATCAAATCGAGATGGAAAAATTGGAAAAAAGAGAGAGAAAGTAAAAGGCACACAGAAGAAGCAGAGAAACATAAAGGATTTGAGAAATATACCAATAGGTGGACATAAATACATAGGGAAAATACAATGACAAAGACACTCAGGAAAAAGTCAGGGATTCACATGGCAGTCACATAAAGAGTGAGGGAAGGCTGGAGATTTAGCTCACGTGGTACTGCACCTACCATGGAAGCACTAGGGCCCAAATTTGATCCCTGGTGCCACCAAAAGAAAAAAAAAAGCGAGGGAGACACAAGGAAGAAAAGTCAAATACACAGATGCACAGAGACAAAGAGAAAATGTAGACGCGCGCACGCACACACACACACACACACACACACACACAGACCACAGTTGTTCTGGTATACTGGCTGCTAAAATTTTAGTTACAGCAGAATCGAAATGCTCTTGGGATCCAGTGATAGAAGTAAACTACCTCTCAGATCAAAATGGCAGAACGAGGATCAAATATCTAAAGTTCTTCACACAGTGATTGAGAGATGAAAATTATTTGCTTTAATAGAATTTTCTTTTAGCTCATACTGGCTAAAGAGCTCCCTTTTCTATTTGGAGGATCACTTTCATGCCACCTTACAGATTTTTTTTTCCTTCCTAGGTGGTGCATTTCATTGTCATATTCCCATTCTTTCCCGTTTTGTTCTTGGAATCCATGGTGGGCACATAGGAAGTAGCTAGCATTTCCTCTGCACTAGAAAGCAGGCAGCTTTGCAAGGACTGGAGGAAAGGGGGCAGGAGGGCAAAAGAATTTGGTAGAACAAGCAGAAATAATGTGTCCATGACTGGGGCACTGTATACTGTGACACTGAGGCTGAGCAGTGTTTTGTAAAGCTGTTCCAAGATCTCAAAATTCTATGGTTTCTTAAATCCCAAGGAAATGGGCTCGAAGACACAGAGAATGTAAACTAGATCTTTGAAATTCCCTTTGGTTATTCTCTAGAAACTTATTTCTGCAGAAGGGCCTTCTGATTGACAAGGCTTGCTTTTATATTCACAATCTCACCCTGTCAAGATCTAGTCTAAAATCATGCTCAGAGAATATTGTGCAGTAATTTTTAAAAAGCCCAAATCCTCTCGATTTATGCACTTAATTTATTGTTTTTCTCTGTCAGAGCTTTCCTTTGTACCTAACCAAATTCCAGTTTTGAGTGTCTATCACACACCACTAAGCCATGATGTTGGAAGGCATTTTTTAATTTAGAACTTGAAATTCCCACAGTTTACTTTCAAGTCCCTTGTCCTTTAGAAATTTATATAAAAATTTCCACCCCCTCCCAACCTCCCATTTTCTGCTCCCTTTGGAAGCAGTTAATTAATTTCATTTCTCAAAGATGCTTTGTTTCCTTAAGTAGTTCAGTCTGGCTAGTCTTCCTCTGGGTATCACTTTTCGCCAGTACTTCATGCAGACTCATTCAGAAATAGCTCACTGTGGGCCAGTCGTCTCTGTTTGGTAGGACAGCTGCTTATGATGTCAAGGTCTGTGCCTGATTTGGGCCATGTATTCAAAACAAGGCCATGTATTAAAAATAAACAGATTGGGTCTCTGCAAATTCTCACCTTCAACCCAAAGGACCTCAGTAAATACAACCGAAGCTGGTAGGGTCCTACTGGCACTTAGGGATTTTATGATGAGCATAAAAATAAGTGAGAGCTGATGACCAAGCCAGTGCATTTGACAGGGGATCGAGAGAGTAGAGAAAGCACCCATCTGTCAAGCCAGTAGAACTATAAATGGGAGATAGAACCAAGAGTGGGTTGCCAGACAAACAGCAGATTAGAAAAGGATTAGGGTGAGTTGGTTCCAGGATGCCTGCTGTGAGCTCTGTTGAAGTGTTGACAGCTCCGATTTATGGTCCTGCAGGCATGCAGCACAGGGGACACTGTGCAGGTCACCAGGGGCTGCATTAGAGATAGAGGACCTGGAAAGGCCTGCACCCCACTCACCTTTCTCAGGTTGGCCATGCATAGGGACAGAGTCAAAGTAGCTTCATTTTGTTCAGGGGAAGAACAGAGGTGTACACACCCTGGCACATATACACTTAAGGCTTGATTACTTTAGCTTCTCTTCTAGATTATCTCCTTTGCATTACTGGCACTGGTGAATGTGCCTATGGTCATCCAGTGTTTCTTTCTTTCTTTTTTTTTGAGATGGGAGTCTCACTTTGTAGTTCAGGCTGGCCCTGAGCTCACTATGTAGCCCAGGCAAGTCTTGAACTCAGCAATCCTCCTGCCTCTGCCTCCCGAGTGTTGGAATTACAGGCGTGAGCCACCACGCCTGGCACTGTGGTATGTGGTATTGATTGCTGGTGGGCATGAGTCACCATGCCCAGCACTGTATGTGGTTACCAGGGATCGAACTCAGGACCTTGCGCTTGCGAAGAAGGCGCTGGAACCACTGAGCTAAATTTCCAGCCCAGTCATCCAGTGTTTCTTTTATTGCCTTTTCTAGATTCCAGTCTTGATCTAGAGATCAGGATGTGGAGGCATGGGAGGACAGGAGAGCACAGTTCTGGTTGAGAAAGTGGGACCAAACTTGCCATGGTATAATTTATGATGAATCTAAGAGGTGCCTTTGAGTCTGGGGCAGGGGAGGGTGAGGCTGACCGAGTCTCTGAGAATGACTTGTCTTATAAGCAGAGAGCAGCCCAGTGTAGATGTGTCCTTTTTGGTAAACACATCAGCCACAATCAGAATTACCCTGTGGTCTTAGCTCTATCATAAGAGTTAGAAGAGTGATTTTTCGAGGAGTTTTCAGGTTTGAGAGTGAACAGTCTCCTAGGTTGGGTTCAGGTGATGTTATATATTCTGGTGATCATTATGTCTGTTGGATTCCAACATTATGCATGGCAGGGAGTTCCCTGCTTTTGCTTAACCCCTGTACCCTTTGCCACTTCCACACCCTGGGTACGTCAGTAGCCAGGGACACGGAGCCAGAGCTTGAGGAGAGCTAGGTCTTTGGGTAGAGGAAGTGCACTCTGGAGATGCCCAAGGTCTCAGGCACAGTCCTGTTTAAGGAGCTGACACTAAATTAACTTTGACACTAAATTAACTTCATCTGTGGTCCAACCAAGGTAACATCTTTCTGAGCAAAGAAGTGTTTGGAGTAGGGTACTTACAATTGCCTTGTAGGAAAAAAAACTGCTTACAGTTAGAATGTGAAGTATTAAATATGATTCCACCTCATTTGAAGGCCCACGACAAGCCAGCATGGGGTAGGGATGACAGAGGTCACAGATGACAGATGAGGAGCTTTGCCTGTAGCACATAGCGGGGGTGACAGTTCTGGGAGAAAGCTTCAGAAAGGTCAGGTGTGAGGCGAGAGAGGCACAGTAGCTAGGACTTCGCTGTTCCAGCTTCCCAGCTGAGTCCAGCCTCCCAGGCAGCCTTGCCAAGATGTCAAACAGGGGAAACGGCACCAGATGCCCTCAGAGGCTTTGACGTGCACAGAACAGAAGAATCCCATGGCTGCTGCACCCAGATGACGTCCAGCATCATGGGGCAAAACAAAACAGTTATTTCAAATCATTTAATTTGGAATAGTGTGTTACACGCCAATAGATAACTAAAATGAAAGGTATACTCATTAGAGTTGCATCTGTTACCGAAGTTGACAAATTGTGATTTAGATACCAAATCTAGCCTCCTCTCTGCCTTTGTAAAATTTTGCTGAAACACGGTTCTGCCCATTTGTCTAGGTTTTTGCACTATGATGGCAAAGTTGAGTCGTTAAAACATAGCCAAAATGGTTACTGTCTGGTCCTTTATCAACAGTGATCTGTTACACTAATCTATAAAAAGCTGAAAAATAAGCAGATTGGTCTTAACACTGTAAAATCCTATATGAAAACATCACTGAGTATATAGGAAATGACTTGTCTCAATGCAGAAATAGTGTCTAATATTACTTGGGGTATAGCAACGGGGCATTTTCCCTGTAACATATACTAAGACTGAGTAGCATACAGTAGGTCAGTGGCAGGTTATTTTACACTTAGCCAAAGTCCACTCTCCTTTTTCCTCCTCCGTGGGAGAAATGCACCTCCCACCCTTCTTGATGCATTTGGCCACGAAGCTTGTTTTGGTGTATGGAAGGCAGGAGAACATGGCAGAAACAAAGATTTTTGAATGCATCTGTGTTCTGGCTGAACTTCTCACGCCGCGGCTGTCTGCCAAGAGAAAAGCTCCAGGCAGCTATAGCTGATATTGCCTGCATCTAGGCACGAGGGACCACAGAGCAGAACTCAGCCTGGCCTGTGCTTTTGATGCAAGTTTGTTAAGACCCAGTTGAGCCCAGTGGAGCATGACAAACCTGTAGACATATGGAAAATACTTTCTTGCACTGAGTAATCTACGACAGCAGCTCTGTTGATGTTAGTCACTGAAATTTTTGGAGTGGTTTGTTTCGTAGCATCTGTACAGTCATACCTAACTAATATAATGGCCACGAGGCATAGAAGAAAGGGACTATTTTCTACATAGGAAATGCTATGAGCCCATGTATCATCTTTGTGAAAATGGACAAAGTGGATCTTTGTCAATATGCCTCATGTCCCATCTGTCTGAAAATGGGCATATAAAGGATGGGGGTTATTGTGTTTCCCTGGCACATGCAAGGTCCTCCCTGGGGATGCTATGACAAGGTATTTGGTTGCGAACCTCAGTTTTAGTTGTGATGATCGATGAAGGTATGAAATCCACGGTGCGAATGGTACTCAGCCTGAGATGGTACCTTTGTGCTGTGTGCAATTTTCACAACCAGGTGTGATCGACTCTATTCTGAGGTGACTCAATGAGTTGGATTCTCCAGAATTAACCCTGTTGTGTCAGATAGAGATAGGAGGATCGGTATCACTGGAGACATTAATTTGCTGGGCAACATTACTTTTTGAATGGGAGAAGGTGTAAATTATTTTGCATATGTTTTCAAATTCATTTATGGACAAATTCTAAGCCCTTTCCTCTCAGGTTAGAATCTGGCTGAAAGGTGGAACAGAGCAAAAGAAGTATTCTCAGAAAGAGAGAAAAGGTCATTTAAATGTTAAAATTATGACATTGATTTGTTGTAAGTAATTGTCTACCTGTGCTGATCCTTTCAGTGGGGCATCTATTTTTCTCTTGTTTCTGTCCTTTATCATCTTTTGTGGAAGGACAAGTAGACTGTAGCTTACTGGAGAGTGAGTACTGAACTGTGTATCATTTGATTAGTTTTTCCAAATGACTTATTTAAATTAGTTCACGGGGAGGTACATAACTTTCCAAACTAACCAGGCATCTGACAACCCTGGTGGGCACACATCATATGTGGTAATGGAAAAACCAGGCTAGGTAGTAAAAATAAAAATAAATGAAACGATGTGCTTTGAATTCTGGCCCTGCAATTTATTAATGCCTTGAGTTTCAGTCTTATTTATAAAATGACAAAACTAATTCCATTTCAAAGGGTTGTCATGAGGATTAAATGAGATCATGTACAAGGATAATGTAGAAGAATGTGGTACATAATAGACATTTGCTGTCAGGACCTTTTCTACCATTCTTCAGACCCCAGGGACATTTTGCAAAGTCAAAATCATGTACTTACAGTGGTTTCTCATGCCTTTCCCCCCATCTCTGGCTTTTTTATACCCATATTTCTCTATCTCCTACCTTGTTGCTGATGCGGTGAGTGCCCAGTTTAAGCTATAAAAAACAAGTATCTGATTGTAGATCAGTCAGACCCTGGCAAGTCTTACTAGGTCATGAAGTCAAAGGAGACAGGGAGCTGTGAGTCTTATTCACACGATCTGCCCAAAGCAAGTGCATTGTGACAGAGCAGTGATGTCGACTGGACTCAAATGGTATTATCCAGTAACAAGTGAAAGAGTGACTGTATCACATCAGGGTCATTTTAAAATCGATTCATTAAGTAAAATATATTGCTTGGCTGTCATCTGTATGTCTGAATTGTATAGTTAAGAGGAGAAATAGAGATATAGTTGGGGTTTTTATTTAGAAAGCAAAGGCATCCTAGCATGCTTCTTCAAACTCCTAGGTCAGCTTAAAGTATTTTGCCATGTAGGTAAATAGGAAGATAATTTCACATTCAAGCTGGTCTGTGGCTTCAATTAAGCACCAAGTTTTATTTTAAAATGTGTTACTCAAAACTATCTTTCAAAATTCTAGGGATTGAATTTTCAATAAGCAAAAGTTACATAAATTTGAATTTATAAAAGGAAGCGCTAATAATAACTGGCTTTTAGTCTATGGTATCTTGAGGATTGAGTTAATAACTGTCATGCAGTTTTAAAGTACAGTAATTGCTGCTTCAGCCCCCATTTTTAGCCCCGACACAAGTTATTTGCATCACCTTTGGCTCTGTTAATATTTTCCTGCCTGTGTGACTGTTGGCAATCTGGCCCATTGTTCCTTATTACACTGCTTCAAAGCTCAATATGCCCACAGTTGATGATCACAACTAAATCTCAGGTCAAACCAGAGTTATGTAAATAAATCCTCTACCATGAGTGTTTTCTTTGAACTTGTCAATTCCCAACCCCTCATGTGGGTGTAAGGGATGATGCTCAGGGACCTTACTGAAGGTCCAGTCCTGTGGTGTCTCTGTCTCCTTCTGTCTGTCTGTCTCCATCTCTCATTCCCTACTTCTTTCTTTCCTCTCTAATCCTCTCTGTTTCTCTTCCTCACTCTTCTCTTGAGTGTAACTTCCCCCCAGCTGCAGTAATGGCTCACCTCATCTTGGCTTATAGCCAGTCTCAAAAGAACCAGACTTCAAGAACAAATTAAAAAGAAACCCTCAGAACAGAAATCACAACAGCTCAACTGTTGAGAAAATCATTACACACATGTTCTGAAAAAGTCTAGATTGTAAATACTTTTGTCTTTGTGGGACATATGGTCTTTACTGCAGTTATTCAAGGTATTACAGTATGAAAGCAGCCTCATTAAAAAAGTGAAAGAGTGGATGTGGCTGTGTTTCAATAAAGCTTTATTCACAAAGCAGGCACTGGGCTAGGTATGCTAATGCCTGGTGTACAGATGACAGGAGATTCTATAATCTGTAGACCTGGTTAAGTCAAGTTTTCTCTCTTTTCTTCAGAATCTGTGTCTGTAAGAAGGCTGCAAAAGAAAACAATCTCTCTGAGTGTCGAGGAATTTAAATAGGTAGGATATTAATCCTATCATCTAGCATCCTTGTAATTTTCTTTCTTAAATAGACCATGTGGCAGTTTGTTCCTCCTTTTGTATTGCCCTCACCAAAACAGTTGTAGTAATTAGGTGCAGCTATTTGAGCCAGTAATTTCTAGCATTTAAAACTAAAGGTAAAAAGAGCTGACACCTAACTGTGGGGAGTTTGTGTTGGAAACAAGAGTTCACTAGCTTAGGTAACACTCTGGAGACAAACCTCTGGAGCCAGAGCCCGCTCTCTGTCCTTCCTTGACACCTACGTTTGATGTGAGCTACTTCTTCTATTCCTCCATTCAAATAATTTAGTCCTTCAAGCGGTAAAATATGGAATCAGAACTGGTTCCTGCCCATAGAATCCCATAGCACATTCACCCGTCATCTACAGGTAAGGGTGCCTCTGGGGCTTGGCCAGGAAAGGGCTAGAATTGAAGCAATTAGAATTTTGGAAGCAGCAAGATCAGGAGTTGAATTCTATTTCTTGTCCTAAGAAGTGGTGTAATTTTAAATGTAACAGTGAACCCCTCTGAGCCTATATTTCTTTAAACAATACAGTAGTGATAATCATACCTATTTCACAGTGTTGTTGAACTATATAAAATGTGCAGGCACATGCTTACTTGAGGGGCTTGTATATAGGAACCCCATGTCTTTCATCTTTGTTCTTTCCCCAAACGGTAGATTTGTGTCTGGCCCATAAATATTGCCACATAAATGAATGGTAATCATCATTATCATTATTATTTTTATCATGGAACATGTGGAGACATTTATTAGTCTCTATTATTAGCATCATTTAGTACTGTCTTTATTCTCACCTTATGTTACTGCCCTCACTGGAAACAAGTCATGCATAATGTTTTCAATGCTTTGCTATTTTGAATCTCACTTACTAACTTGCAGGTTTTCCAAACTGGTTGAAGCTGAGGAGCATGAGGCCATTTAGGCCCAAGTTTAAATGCCTCCTTCATTTATTAGCTGGTGGTATGTAAACTTACTGCCTAAGTGAGTATTAAAAATTACTTTACAGGACAATCAGGAGGAGTAAGTCCCTAGTTTTGACTTAATAAGTATTAGTAGTAACAGTAGCCATAATCAGTAGCTCTGCTTATTGTGTTATAGGCAAAGGAGAAAAAGATCAGGATAAATCTGTGTTTGGTGCTCCCAGATGCTCTCCCTCATCTTTTAAATAATGTCTCTTTTGTGGAATAATAGATTAAAACCAGGTGTTCATTTATACCAGACATGAAGGGCTACTGATGCTTTGCAGTGTAGGGTGGTTGGGGTAGGGTGGTCATTGCAGAATATGGTTAGGCCATTATTGCCACCTCAAATGGTGTATTAGTCCATTCTGCATTTCTATAATGAAATGCCTGAGGCAGGATAATTTTATAAAGGAAAGAAGTCTAGTTATAACTCATTGTTTGGGAGGCTAGAAGTTAATTATTATAGCATAGTTGTTCAGAAAGGGTTCCTCTTGGGTCCAGTAGCCCCATGGTAATGGTGGTGGTGATAGTGGGAGTGTGTGTGGGAGGAAGAGATCCCATCTTGAAATAGGGGAAGTGGGAAGCCAGACGGACTTGAGGTTTTGTGAGAGCTTAGGATTCCCAGAAGAGAAACATAAATCCCTTCCAAGGCAGCTCCCCCAATGACCCAAAGACCTCCATTGAGGCCCAACTCTGAAGAGTCCCACTCCTTCCATTACTCTACTGGGGACCAAGCTTCCAGTGCATGAAATTTGGGGAGCATACTTAAACTATATTCAAACCATTGCCAGTGGCTCCAGGAACTACTCAGGACACTTATGCAAATAATACAGGCTACGTGCTCATTTCCAGTTTCCTAAAACATGTCATCCTCCAAAGGAATCTTTTATTTTCCTAATTCTAATATGAAAACAGATGTGAAGAAGTATTTTTCTACTATAGCAGTTCTTAAAGGTGGTCTGTAGATTTCTGAGGGTGACTGAGACTTTTACAGTTCATAAGGTCAAAATCATTTTCATAATAGTACAATATATTATGTGCCTTTCCCATTGTACTGGTGTTAGTCTGATGGGGCAAAAGCCAGTGGTGTGTAAGACTGCTGGCTGCTAAGTACAAACCGAGGCAGAGGCTCCAAATCACCCTAATAGTTATCATGTTCTACATTGCTCTGTACCCACATTAAAAAAGCTCACTAGGGCTGGAGATTTAGCTCAGTGGTTCCAGTGCCTGCCTCGCAAGCGCAAGGCCCTGAGTTCCAACGCTGGTAACCACATACAACAGTGCTGGGCGTGGTGACTCACTCCCACCAGCAATCAGCACCACATACCACAGTGCTGGGCATGGTGGCTCACACCTGTAATCCCAGCACTTGGGAGGCAGAGACAGGAGGATTGCTGAGTTTGAGGCTTGCCTGGGCTACATAGTGAGCTCAGGGCCAGCCTGAACTACAAAGTGAGACCCTGTCTCCAAAAAAAAAAAAAAAAAAGCTCACCAATTTTATGAAAAAAATGACTATAAACAATTATGCATGACAAACTCGGAAGTACAGGATACAGAAAGCTCTTCTGCATCATAGAGTATGATGACTGTCTCAAGGAAAATCCCTTGTGCAATTGCTTGGGTTGCATTTTTTTTTTTAACTTGAAAAGAATGATCAATAGTCAAGCAATGTTATTCAAACATGGGCATCCAACAGAAATTTTCTTAAAAATGAATGAAGTTAGCCTGTCACTTCAAGGAAAACAACTGTCATAATTTGTTGCCAATAATGAAGCTAAAGCTTTCAAGCAATATTCAAATTTAGGAAAACTTCTAACACTGTAAGTTTGACAATATCCTAACACTTTAAAGACTTTTCTGATGAGATCAAAATGAAAGCAAATGTGATTTTTATTTGATACACAATGAAATGTGTCAACATTTGGAAAATAGGTAATTCAGTGAAGCAGTATTTTCCAAATGACTAATGTATAATGGTATAAACTCTTGCATGAGTAGGAGATGCATTCAAAGTGTAACTCAGACCAATGAATTTTAATGTAATAGAGTATGATTAATTCTTTGCCATGGTTTTAGATTCCATAGTGCAATTAACCTTTAAGATTCACCACTTGCTGAGTGATGGTTTAGTATCAGAGAAATATATCCACAATCATCTGAAGAAGCTATTAAAATGTTTCTCTGTTTTCCCTCTTATGCAAATGTGTGGAATTAGGTTACTTTCATATGTTCTAACCACAATAATGTATCACCACAGATTGAATGCAGATAGTGATATATGAACACAGCTGATCTGATTAAACTTGATATTAAAGAGATCTTAACAAATATAAAATAGCAATTCTTATATTTTGGTTTGGATTATAGTACTTTTCCCTAAATTTTGTTAGTGCCGTTAACACAAATGTGTTGTATTTGAGAATTTTTCTCGGTTTTAAGTTTTGGTATATGAAATAGTCATTGGACACAGATAATCAGAAACTTGTTGGTGCTTACAAATATTTTAGAGCGCACAGGAATCCCAAGGCCGGATATTCAAGAGCTGCTACTCTAGTATAAGAAGGTCAAGGGCTCAAGTGCAGCGGCGGTGAGACCTGGGCTTTTCTGTTGGAGAGTCAGCAGTGAGGAACGGGGAGCCAGTGGTGCCTAGGGGATGCACGTCGTGCCAAGCAGAGCACTCAGCTATCCCTCAGCTCCTGCCAGTTACTGCCATGGGGCAACCAGGCCCAGAATGGCCAGGTGTTCCAGTTCTCGTGTGAAATCCCTCAAATTTAATACTATCAGTGTATTCAACAAATATTTAGAGCCTGGTGCGATGATGTGAATATGTTATCCCAGCACTCTGAAAGGCTGAGGTGGCAGGATCACTAGTTCAAGCCTGGTGTGGGCAACTTAGCAAGACCTGGTCTCAAAATGAAAAATGTAAAGGGAGCTAGAGACATAGTTCGTTGTGAAGGCCACGAGGCCACCTCTAATACCACTAAAACAGGGGGAAAAATGAAGAAGGGAAAGAAAGAAAGAGAGAAAAAAAGAAAGAAAGAAACTTTGAACACCTTGTATGGTCAAAAGAAATCCACCTGGAGAAAGGATGCTGCCAGTGGGCCCCAGATGTGGCTGCTGGTCCACGTTTGCAGTCTGGTGGGGTCTTGTCCTTAGGAGACCAATATATGACTATGGTCATATTTATTATTATTATTATTATTTTAACTTGATTATGAAATTTTATTTTTTCTAGTTTTTTATGGGTATATTTTATTGGTACATTACACATACACATCACAATTACACCCCACATTGAGAATTTGTACCAGTATATGACACAACTTAATTCTCATTTTTCCCCTTCCCCTACCCACCCTACCTCTCTCCACCTCTATATACATAAGCATTGTTTCCTTTTTTACCATCAATTTTTCCTTTCCTCATTATTTACCCCTAAACCCCATTTCTCTTTGAATATTTAGTATTTCATAATATCAATCATGCATTCTAGAACACATTTACAACTTCAGTTTCTCATAAATGGTCATATTTATTATGAAGGATTTAATGAATTATTAAGAATTTCAAGATTCTGTATAGGTGATAAAAATTCTTCATCAAAAGTGCAAATTGCTAGAAACTTAGCCAATTACTGTGTTCTATGTGGGAGACATTATGTTGAATCCGTTGGGGACCCGGGAAGAAGTGAGGGCTTTTCTTTTCTTCCTCTTAATTCCTTTTCTAAAACTGAGTGCTTTTGTCTCCACCCCTCACCATAAAGGAACCAACTCCAGACAACATAATAGCTCTTTGTTTTATTACAGTGTGGTTTCGTTCTTCTGTTCTCAATGGTTTGCCTCCTTATAAACTGGCAAATAAATGAAGCAGTGCTGGATTCCTTAAAGTTCAGCAGCTTGCAGCTCCATTTGCAACAAAAATGAAAAACAACTCAAAATTAGCACAATCAGAAAATGTGTCAGAATTGTCTGAATAAAAGAGCCTTTTTAATTTAATATAAAAGACTCACTTAAAGAGAAACCAATCCATATAAAATGTGCTTGTATGTTTCTAAATCAAATGACTGTAGATTTGTAAAGGGTATGAAATAACAAGTATTGTGTATATTTACATTCTCATCAACGTTTTTTATTTTGTTTATTTAAAGCAAATAAGCTCCTTCACAACTCAAGCACCATTATTATACTTACAGCAATTTATGTCATATTTATTTTAGTGAGGACATTATCCTTTTCATGTGTGTGAAGTGAGAACAAAAATCACTTCAAAAATATTTTAAAATTTTAATTTATTATTAGTACATACTTGTATATATCATGTTTACATTCTTTGTATGGAGTGCATACATATATGAAATACATCTTGATTCCCTTTTTCATTCCCTTTTTTCCCTTTTTCCCCCCTCCCTATCTTAATCCTTTTCCCATCTCTTTTTTTTCTTTTTTT
>PVIC010049628.1:0-13093 GCA_004025085.1 Thryonomys swinderianus | reverse complement strand
ATAGGAAACTTGGTGTGGGAATATGATGAGGGGAAGGAATAAATATGATACAGAAAGAAAATAAAAGAGCATGTATAAGGGAGGAGGAGGGGGGAGTGGGTAGGGATATGGGTAAAAATGAGAATTAACTTGTGGCATATACTGGTACAAATTTCCCAATGTTATATGTGATTTTGAGATGTATATAAATTGTACCAATGAAGAATTCAATTAAAAAATTGGGTTGGAAGTCTTAGCCAGAGCAAACGCGTCAGAGACACTATTAAAGGACCTTGATTTAGATCTAAAATGCTCTCTCAAAGTCTCATGTATGTGTGTCAAACGTGATTGGCTCATGGGGGCGCTATACTCTTCAGTGAATTTACCGGTTGATGAATTCAGTACCTGAATTTGCTCTCAGGAGTACAGCTTGGTTGGAGGTGAGTTACTGGAGGTGTGACCTAGAAGATGTATTCTTGGCCTCTGGCCTTCCCTTCTCTCTCTGCTTCCAGGCTCTTCTAGGTTGAATAGCTCTCCTCTATGATTTCACTCTGCCACACCACTTCTGTCTCATAGACAACCAATCATGAACCGGGTCCCCTGAAAAGTGAGCAAAATAGATCACTCTATCTTAAGCTGCAGGTGTCTGGTATTTTCAAAAGTCAGTCAAATTGTCACTGCTTAAAAAGAAAATATAATAAGTGGAGGAAAATTTCAGCATACAAAATCAAAAAAGAAAACCAGTAATATTTATATGCACCATATACCCAATTACCTGAAGTACAATTCAAGAAAACATGCCCCTTTATAAATATCCAGAAAAACTCCAAGGGAATGTAAATAAATAGAAAGACATCCTGTGATCATGAATTGGAAGAATCAATGCTGTTACTATGAGCTATCAAAAATAATAACAATATTTGATGGATCACATTAAAAGACACATCACTAGTAATCTCCCCTCAGAATTCAAACACACTTGTCACAGGGCTCTTGCCACTCTCTGAAGCAGTGCTGGACATGCTTTTCTGTGAGCGCCCACAGTGAGTGCTGCTGCTGAATTCCATCCAATGGCGCACGGCAGCCTTGTAAAGAAATATGTTGGGTCGTATCCACCTTATTCACTGGAGCTGGCACTGTGAGACTTCTCCTTTCCCCCCAATGTCAAAACAAACAGTAAATGTTCTAAATCGATTCAGGACATCAGCGCAGCCAGGACACTACAACCAAAAACATTCCATATAGAAAGAACAGTCTGAATAGGCCCCGGATGAAGACAGGACGTTCGCTCATCTTAAAGGACTGCTTACTAGAGGGACAGTCACAGTGAGGTGGCTGCTGACAGATGAAGCTGAGAGAATAGCCAACTCTCAAGTCATGAAGAGCCTCTCATAACACACTGGAAGGTTTATGTCTTATCTTTTGTACACAGACACAAGTATTATATTTTAAAATGATCTACAGTGGTTGTATGTAGAGACATGGGAAAATGTACATCATTTCTGATCTGACTAGAACTTGAATTTAGAATTTAATCTTTTAGCAACAGCAAAGATCTGGTCCTTTTACACTCTCTTTTCAGCCCTCATCTAAGCACAACTTAGATTTTAGAGGATTATCTCTCTTCGCCATCATCTTTTCCTCGTGCCAAACAGTGTCACAAAGTGGCTGACCATTGAATTCAAATTTGTGTGCACAGATTATGTGATCCTAGATACCACTGACATTTTTCCTATTGTGATCACTGTTTTGCTACATTTTCTGTCTTACTTTTACAACTGTGTTTATTTATAGTCTGAAAGGCTTAGAAAAACTTTAATTGTTATGCATTTACAATATTGCGTGGCTCAAAAAAACCCACATTTTAACATGGTACTTCATTACTTTTAAGGTATTCCAAGTACTACATATTTCTGATGAAGATATTCTCTAAAAGTCATAATCATCAGACCTTGACATTTCAGTGTGATAAATAATAGCGTTATTGTAATAACCCTTTTCATAGTGATTTCCTTTTTTAAATCACATGATAGAAGACAAAAGAGATCAGTTATCATTATGATGCTTGAATTGTCAGCCATTGTTTGAGTGGCTGACTCAACCAGAGAGACATTGAATTAAGTGCCTGGCTGATATTTTCAAAGTAATGGCCTTTACTGTACTATTTGTATTCCCACATATCAATCAGGAAGACACTAATCATGGTGCTCTTATTAACTACTAGTAACAACACTGGAGAAATTACGAAATTTGTTATTGTTATTACGTATAGTGTCATCAAGAACTCATATTAATAGAATAGTTTCTTGGTTATTGTTAGTGCACAGTGGATATTTATGTAGTTCATATCATTTGTTATATAATAAGTAATCACTTTAAAGACTTAAAAGTAACCACTTCATGAGATTCTTCAGAAAACTAGGATTAAAGGTTCCATTTGACCCTGCTATTCCCCTGCTAGAAATATACTCGAAAGAATTAAAAGAAACATATTGTGAAGACATATGTGCACCTATGTTCATAGAAGCTCAGTTTGTGATAGCCCAATCCTGGAAACAACCCAGATCCCTATCAACCTGTGACTGGACAAAGATGTGTTTTTAAAAAATAAAATGGAGTATTACTCTCATAAAGAATGACAAGTTTGAGTCATTTACCCGCAAATGGACACAACTTAAGGACACACTGATAAATGAAATAAATAGGTCACAGATAAGTAAATACCAGATCTTTTCTCTGGTATGAGAAGCTGTAAATATAAGTGAGTTCTAGAATGTATGATTGATTTTATGAAATAGGAAATATTCAAGGGAAAGTGGTAAGGAGAGTAGTGGGGGGAAAGAATAAATATGATTTAAAAAGAAAAAGAAAGCACATGTATATAGGGGGCGGGGTATTGTAGGGTGGGTAGGGATCTGGGTAAAAATGAGAATTAACTCGTGTCATATACTGTTACAAATTCCCCAATGCTGAATGTGATTATAAGCTGTATATAAAATTTACCAATAAAGAATTCAATTTAAAAAAAATAACCACTTCATGGTCTCATTCCAAGGCAAGGTTGAGAGGCAGGTATATAAGGAAAATAATAAATATGAAAAAATAGAATTTGGCAAAAAATAAATTATTTCAAAAGTTTTCAGACAGAAAGCAGGATTTGCATTATAAATGTTTGCTAGTACACCTCCCACAGTTAGGCTAGAGAGGAAACCAAAACACAATACATGAATAGTCACCAGTACCCTCCTCGTGAGTCATGTATGCTACTACCTGGCACACACTTAAACCAATGGGTGCCTTTCAATTCCACTAAACATATGGCACGTTTTTGACATTTGGCAAATACTTTTGGTACAAAATAGCATTTTTAATTTTCAGACAGGATGCAGAAAAATTATTTTCCAAATCAGAAAGACTTTTATGAATCTGATCCAGGAGCTTCAAATGATACTGAATAGAATAGCCAAAATGAGATTTTGGAATGACCCCATATTAGCAATACATCTCTCAATCTGTTTCTCTTGTGCCACCTGCAAGGGTGTTCACAGATCTAATTATAAGGGGGCATCAGTGCCAAAAATTGGCATTGCTGCCTTTCCATGAAATGCCTTCCACGAAAAGCGAGCATCATACATGTTCAATGTTAATAAACATTTTTTTCACCTTGGTAAAATTTATACAGTTTAAAGGAACTTTGATCACACTCTACAAAACACCTATATGTCATGAATATTTTCCTTCATGTTATAAATTATTTGTGCCAACATCATCTTTCAATGATGTTTGTTAAATTATTAATATCACAGATTGACTCAGTGAGCCTTGGAGACCGAGCATATTAAACAACATCAAAAATGGCTGTAATTCTACAAAGAAAAATGCCTTTAATTATTGTGCAGCTGTACATTGCATTTGTCATCTGTTATACAAATGGAAGTGGGAAGAGAATCCTAAAATATCTAGGCTCTATCATTTATTCTTAATAATCATAATCATCATTAATAAATATTCATCAACTCTTCACTCACATCCTTCATCCTTTTGGACATATGACCTAGCATTACTAAACACTTCATGTTTTTTCTGTGTATTGGCCAAAATCATAAGATTTACACAGAACATTTCAAGGGACCATATCAGAGGATGCACATGCATACTTACTGTCTTTAGTTCAAACAAATATCTATTTTGAGATTCATATATATTTAAAGTTATTGCCTTTGAAAACATAAATGAAATTTTCTCCTAAGAAAGCAGCCTCTGCTTAATAATATAGTATAAAAATATGCTGCTACTTATATAATAAGCATAAGATAATGATAGCACAGAAGAGTCAGGTAGTAGACTACATGCTACATTACTTATTTTCCCGTATTTAAGCAAATGAGCCTAGAAAAGGGATAATATAGGACAAAATTTTCAAGATTTAATATGTACAGAATTCAGAAAAGAGCAGAAGGCAGTTCCTCAAGAATTGGGAGTGAGTAGTTGCTCCATACAATATAATCCACAACACTCACGGCCCCAGAAAAATCATTCCACAAACTGCAGAATGAATCACAGAGCTCAGTGCTCTTTCCAGAGAACACTGGATGAGACAGCAAAGCCAGTAAGGCATGCCCAACAATAAAACCATTTCATCATGGCTTGATTCATTTTTAATGCCTGCATCTATTAATGCTGATTGTCTTTCACCTTTTCTCTTATAAAATGGACATTATAGTGCAGCTGTTTCACAGGCTAGCAAAATGGGCCTCAGAGAAGAGTACTCGTCCAAATCAATTGCTAATAGATTTGCAAATAATTGGATCCACATTTAATTCTTTTATAGATGCAAGAAAAAGGTCTGTCTTGCTTTCCTAGGATGCAAAATTATCCCCTGCAGAATGTTTCAGGCTCTTCTTAGCCTCAGTAGCCCTAGTTTAGTCATCTGGAAAATGAGGCTGTTGAACTGGATCATCACTAAATATTCTTCTAGCTCTAAAATGTTATGATTTTACATGGATGGTGAGATTTCTCCCCGGAGCTTTTTCCTCTGTATTATGCCAAGTGTCCAGATTTATAAAAATAAGATGTTTCAGCTATTATTAAGTATAATAAATCTCTCACAGGGACTCGGAGGTTTCTGCATATATAGTTTCCAATGCCAGTGCTGATGCAAATGGTGATGGGAAGGATGAAAACTAAGTTTCAATAATAAATTTTTGAATAACAAATTTAAAATTAGAGTAGATTTGGAACATAAAAATAGGAAAGTATATTAGCACCATATATCACGAACAGACTTAAAGTGAAATCAGAACATTCAACTGGAACAACTGAACTGGCCCCAGGTATCTTAGAAAAAGTTGGCGCTTCCTCGCTTGCACGGCAATGTCGCTTAGCTCTGGAATCTCCATCGTGACTCTTAGGGGCAGCTGATTTCTATCCGCCTCCTAGTTTCTGCCTGCTCTCTGCTTTCCTTGCCTGAATATTAGAACGACCCTTTTTCCCAAAATTAAGGTTAAAGGGAGGCCTGAACTTAGGAGTTGGCCTCTTGGGGTAAAGGTGAATAAGAAGTCACTTCACAATCATTATTATACAAGAAATGGAGGAAATACACTGAGAACTAAAGAAACCTGAAATCACGACTGAGCAAGGAATGGGGTAATTCCATTCACGTTGTCAAACAGCTCTGTAAAATAGCAGTATTAAAAGTAAATAGTAGGGGGCCGGGCATGGTGGCTCACGCCTGTAATCCCAGCACTTGGGAGGCAGAGACAGGAGGATTGCTGAGTCCGAGGCTTTCCTGGGCTACATAGTGAGCTCAGGGCCAGCCTGAACTACAAAGTGAGAGCCTGTCTCAAAAAAAAAAAAAAAAGGTAAATAGTAGGGGAAAATAATGAGGGGAAAGAATAAATATGATTTGGAAAGCAAAAGAAAGAACATGTACATAGGGGGTGCTGGTCGTAGGGTAGGTAGGGATATGGGTGAAAATGAGAATTAACTCGTGTTATATACTGGTACAAATTCCTGAATGTTCACTGTGATTGTGAGCTGTATATAAAATGTATCAATAAATAATTCAATTAAAGAGTAAATAGAAAATATAAAAAGCTAAATAGTTTACCTTTTTAGCAAACTAAGCTATTGTCTACCATCTTATCATTTCATATCACAAAAATTGTATTACATACTTCATTGTACTCATTTTGACCACTGTGTGATTGAGCAAAACATACAGTTTGAAATATTTCTGATGTGTCTCTCGACATTTTCATCTTGTGAAACTGTCCTGAGTTTCATGAATACCTTATTATTGAAACTGCACAAATGCTGTTTAAAGTAGCAGAGCCTTTGAAGTCTCTTCCAATGTTTGCTTCACCACTCAATATCAGAGCATTACAAAAAATTTATTTATTCATTTATTTTGAGACAGAGTCTCGCTTTGTAGTTCAGGCTGGCCCTGAGCTCACTCAGTAGCCCAGGCAAGCCTCAAACTCAGCAATTCTCCTGCCTCTGCCTCCCGAGTGCTGGGATTACAGGCTTGAGCCACCTCGCCTGGCACTGTGGTATGTGGTACTGACTGCTGGTGGGTGTGAGTCACCACACCCAGCATTGTATGTGGTTACCAGGATCGAACTCAGGACCTTGTGCTTGGGAAGCAGGCGCAAGAACCACTGAGCTAACCCTCCGGCCCCAGAAATTTATTTTGACAAAAGTTATGAGTCATACAACATAAATTTCTAAGTTAAGTGACTCAAACTAATATAGTCATACAATATGATTTGTATTTCAATGTTTGCTTGCATATGATGGGTTAATAAGTATCGATCTCTTCCTTAAACATGGACTAGAAGGGGAAAGTACCTCTTGGCTTAATGGACAAGAATTTCTTCAGCTCTTTAGTCTTAGGATCCTTTATATTTTTCCAAATTACTAAGAAATCTAAAGAATTTCTGTCACTATGATTAATATTTACTGATGATTACTATATTAAAGTTAGAATTGAAATTTTTGGGGTATTAATTTTAAAATCAAATAATCACTTGCATGATAAAATCTTTTATGGCATAACTATTTTCCAAAGCAAAAATATAGTGAGAATTGTAAGGTCTATAAATATTTTTTAAATTTGAATTTTTATTGGTACATTATATATACACATCATGATCATACACACTGTTGAGAATTTGTACCAACATATGACACAATTTGATTCTCATTTTTTCCCATTCCCCCACCCACCCTACAATACTTGCCCCTATATACATGAGCTTTGTTTCCCTTTTATTAATTACCATCATATTTTTCTTCCCTGTTACTCCTATACCCCATTTCCCTTTGAATATCTCCTATCTCACAACATCTACCATATGTTGTAGAGCTCATTTACATCTTCAGTTTCTCATACCAGAGAAAAGTTATATTTACAGATCTGTGACCTATTTATTTCATTTATGAGTATGTCCTGAAGGTACATCCATTTGAATATAAGTGACTCAAACTTATCATTCTTTATGGCAGACTAATACAACCCAAATGCCCATCAACTGGAGAATGGATAAAGATGTGATTTTTCTATAAAAAGGAGGACTATATATTTTTGAAAATATTCCCAGGATCTGAATATCTTCTAACAGAATATTGACAGCCTTACATATGTTTCTACATTGAATTTATCAAGATAGCACTCATTATATAGCCTCTGCAACATTCTACTGTACACTTAGAGACAGAAGTAAAAAAAAAATGTCAGTGTTTTTATAAACCTTTGAAGGGTTCTCTATGGCACAAAATATTTCCTGAAACATATTCTATGAAATGTACTGGTGTCTTTAACTTATTTAATAGTTCAGTTATTCAATAACCATTTTATTGAGTTGATTCTGTATACTGGACATAATGATAATGATTAAGCATAAAATACTGAAAAAGATATAACCCTTAGATGAAGAATTGACCATGTTGGTCATTAATTCATTCATCTGGGTTTTATATATTTGGATGACATGTTATCAGACAAAAATGTATGTAAGTTGTTATTTCTTTGTGAAAGAAAATTTGGCATAAACATAAATTTCTATGGGATTTTCCTCTCTTAGTCATAATTTTCAAACTAAGTTTTAGCTTTAGTTTGAATGCTAATGCTTCCTCCCATTTTTTTTTTTTTCATGGTACCGGGGATTACACTCAGGCCCTTCTGCTACTTCTACTACTTCTGCTATTTCCTGATTCTGTTGACATTGGCCTATACTTAAGTGTTCCTGCTGTCTTCTGTAATGTTAGACTGTGAGGTCCTGTTCAGCAGGGATTTAACAAGCAGAATCCCCTGAGGTTTGGTTTGAACATTCCTGAGGATTTGTGTATTTGCTACTCTTAGGTGCACCTAGAATGAGTAACAGCCTTGTACCAGTTTTCACGCTACATTTTCAGCCTCACGGTATATAGTCAGTACAAGTAGGATACATTAAATTTCAAAACCTTCATCAAGGCAACTATACGGTTCACATATTAATGTAAACTTTCTCACTCAGAGCTCAGGTTAATAAATAGGAACTTCGGTTTCATCTCTCATTGCAGGCCAGAAGTTTCTTTCCCGTAATGTCCCAAGGAAGGTACAGTCTTTTCTTAGCCTTTTCTGGAGTTTCATGTGTACCTTCACTTTGAATTCTACTCATATATAGTAATTAAAACACAAACTATTTGGTGAATGAAACCAGGAAATTAACTTCAGGCAATCAAACATTCTGCATCCATTTACCTTGGCGCCTCTCATCTCCTCTACAAGTTTAGTCTGTAGGGATTCTCACTTATTGCAAACTCTGTTCTGTATTTAAGATTCTTTGAACATTTCCTCCAGAATACTTGGATATTTCACAGCAGAAATTCCTTCAGGTACATCTGTAAAGTATAGGAAATATTTCCTTCTGCTTTCCAATTTTCAAGATAGCTTCATTGCTTCCCTTTTGGCATCGTAGTTTTGTATGATAAAATAAGTAACATTTCTGTTAGTTCTCCATGTTTGAAGTATATACTGAGGGAAGATACATTCCCTATATGAGATCATGAATTAGAACCTCTAGTACTTCATAATGCTAGAATTTTATTTTGTTGTGATGCATCAAACATCACGGTTATGTTTAAAGTTCATCATGTCTACTTTTTCGATTTACAGAATAAAATCCCAAGTATTTCAGAGTGCCTTCAAGATTTGGTACATGGCCAAAGAGGATATTCATTAAAAAATAACTCAAATGTAATAAGGACCAACAGCTTCTCTTTGCCATAACTCTCTCCCTTGAACACTGTAAGAGAATTAGCTACAAATTTTAGAGATAAGATGAAGATTCATGTGTTTGGAATTGCAGGAGTTCCTAAAGTTCACATTCAGAGGAATGAGACTATCCCCTGGGGAATAAAGCTGATATTGATCTACCTTATATAGTATGGGGAGAATTTTCCTTATCTGAAAGTTCCCAGGTCCCAGAGCAGCCATAACTTGATTACCACATGCTACTTTACCTCTCTTCATCCAGACATTCTGAAAGGTAGTAAACAGGACGTGAGTGTTTCCTCAACAAGAAAGGGAAGCTAATTCTAGTGTTTCCAAACAACAGTTCTGTTTCCTGTAAAGAGTGGGTTTGACAAGATAGAAGGTTCTTAGAACTCCCTCGTTCCAATGACCACCTCAGGGATCAATGTTTGGTCTTGAAAAAGTACCAGTGTGTATGGCGCTCACCTTTCCAGATACAATGTTTAATCTTCTCTGGGTTGTTCTCCTCAGTCTGACCTTGGTCAAGATGCCTCCTGTTTACTAATATCCACTTGGATATCTATCCATACTTTAAGGACAATATACTTGTCACAGTCTGGTAGAAAGATACACTTTGCCACAGAGCACTTTCCTCTCCCACTTATTCCTGTTGTCTGCATCTCTGCAACAAATATTGTAGGAATAGTTTAATTTTCTCTTAGTTTTCCCAGGACCTAGCGTGGGATGTTTCTTTCTGAAAAACATTCTTATAGTACACAAAATTCCACTATGATCAAATTTTAACAAACATACTTATACCAGATTTGCATTCCTCTATACATAAACACAAATCTAAGTCAGTAAATTATATGAAGACAGTGGTCGTTATACATTATTAAGCCCAAAGTCAAATGTAAGACATGGCTAGTCTGCAGATGACTAAATTCAACTTTACTGGATATCCATTTTCTTATGTTCAGTGTTTTTATTTTTATATGCCTCTGTGTCTCTAAGTATACTTAGTACACTTATCATATTGACTTGAACTCTTTAATGTCTCTATAGGGGAAGGTATATTTTCATATGTACTCTACATCATGACCATAATATTGAGAAGTGGTTTGTAACCAAAAATATGTGTTGAGTAAATATACTTGACAAATCATGTCTATGACTTCAGTTGTGAATATAATTTTGAGTGACTTTTGAAACATTAGGAATTAGAAGTTACATGAAAAAAACACCACTCTGAACAATTTATTCTGATGCCCTCAGAAATCATGTAAAATTTCCTAAGAGTGTTATGCTTGTGTAGAATAATAACATATAACATCTTGATTGATAGATATTAAAGGAACATCTAAAAGTATAATGTACGATTAATGATGGGAAATTAAACATGCAATTGAGTTACCCTTTCTGCTGGAAGGAGAAATCAAATATACAGGAAGCATTAACTTCCATTTACCTTCAACTTCTCATCTGTATTCACATACAGGTATTTGCATTCACAAGTTCAGATTTAATAAGAAATGATTATTTTAGGCTGAGACTGATTATAAAAGGCCTATGGAGATTAAATGTAAAATGTTAACTCTCATAATCCCATGAAGTCAGTCAAAACACAAATTACTAAATTTGTGACTTTACACTTCTCCATCTTCATTAACCTGCACTATTGCCTGGGGCAAATCACAAGTAGCCAGAGATACTTGTGCGATACTAACCTTTCTTGATTAAATAAGGTTTACCACACTCTCTGTCTGTGTGCCCAGATGAGGATCCAGGATTGTTTAAATAGATGTGTCTTCTGGCTTTTCTCTTTTCTACATTTAAAATAAACTTGCTTTTTCTTTTTTTTTTTTAAGATACTGATATTTCTGTTTATATGCATGCCGGTTTTCACAGGCAAACACCTGTTATGGGAAAATTCACATCTGTTATGAGAGCAAATCATGCAACTTCCATTAAATTACTGAGACTCAAACCTGGTTGCAGTTTGGAGTCACCTGGGGAGCTTTAAAAAACGACGGATGCCAGGGTCGCGGCCCCAGAGATCCCAGATAATTGGTTTGGAATTCGGCTTTTTGGGCATGGGAGTTTTAAAAGCTCCCCAAGTGATTCTAATGTGCAGCTGGGGTTGAAAACCATGGCACTAATTAATAGAATAATAATGAATTGCCTAATCATGGAAAAGACCACACAGGTAAAGCTGTGGCTATAAATGGGAACCAACTGTGTTTTAGAAAGAATATTTTTGAAGAAATGAAAACCAGTAAATTAGAAGTTGTATGACTGTATGTCACCACCTTTACTTCCTGGAAAGTCTGGTAAATATTCCAGCGAATTATAATTAGGACACGCACTCCTAATTTTGTGTTTATTTTCTTAGACAGTGCAAGCATTAAATGAATGTGACAAGATTCAACTATTCGTTATTTCAAGGAATAGGGAGTCCTCAAAATAAATTTCCTACTCTCTTTCATCCTCTTATAAAAATAATTAGAAGGAACCAGATTATTAATTTCCAAAATGAATTAACCTTAAATTGAGAAAGAACAAAAGTTTTAAAAGATAAAACAACACAGAACTCACCATCACCTTATACAAATCACATTTGTAAATCAATTTATATCCTTTCTAGCAAGAGCATTCCGTCACTTGCTATACATACATGTAAATGAATAAATGATACATAAAATTTCAATGTAGGAAATAGTGGTGGCTCAATACTTATATCTCTTTAATTTCTTCTGGAATTTAGCTTATCACTGCAATATAACAATTTTAGTATGTAACTGAGATAGCTTTTCCACTTCAAATTGTTACTCACATTACGTCCAGGTGAGGCTTACAAAATTACACTTCTGAAAACAATACAGAGAAATTCAGGATACAAATTAAAAATGCGATGTCAAGAAGAAAATCCTACCTTTCTTTCTAAGGTAAGTAAAAATAACAATATACTATGTAATTCCAGGAAGTTTGTGCTCAAGTGCACACAGTATCAGAGATATACAAGAATGAGTATATTTGTATATCCATGTGTGTCTATGTGTATGTATACGTGCAAGCGTATATGACATTTCTATTAGCAATGGTCCCACCTTTTAATAGCTACTTCACAGTATGCATAAGTTCACTTTACTTTTCCGTGAACAATACTAAAGTTGTTTCACATTTGTAATTAATGATGAAATGTCCCTTTGGGAAGAATACGTTTGTACGCTGATGCGAAAGATGCAACAGAGGTGAACTGATGATGTAAGAGAGAAGACATGACAGCTGCGGAATCAGACCTGAGAGATGCTGAGCGCAAGCAGGCTCCCGAGAGGGGGCTTCAGGACATATGTTTTATTTCTTCTGCAACGGGCCGGGAGGTGGTGAATACACACGCAGAGGCCGATGGCTGGCTAAAATTATTGGTGAAATCTGAAGCACCAGCATTTTTCCATATATTTATTCCTTTTTTAAAAAACGTTTTAGGGGGAAAGGTACATGGGTTGCGGAGGCAAAGGATGCTATGTAAAATAATCTGGGAGAGCAGAGGGAGAATGGGAAAGGGAAGTAATGTGAGAATTCTGGCCAGCAGAGAACATACTTTTTTTTAAATTGAATTCTTTATTGGTACAATTTATATACATCTCAGAGTCACATATAACATTGGGGAATTTGTACCAGTATATGCCACAAGTTAATTCTCATTTTTACCCATATCCCTACCCACTCCCCCTCCTCCCCCCTTTATACATGCTCTTTTATTTTATTTCTGTATCATATTTATTCCTTCCCCTCATCACATTCCCACACCAAGTTTCCTATAGAAATATTCCACTCTATAAAAGCTGTCCTACTTTCTAGAGCTCATTTGCATCTACA